>JAZKJV010011532.1:0-50125 GCA_037367405.1 Ottelia alismoides
TGTGGCTTCTCCAGCCAGGTGCGGATCTGCTTGGCGTGCTCCCGCAGGCGTTCGATCTTCTGTGTCTCGCGCTTGCGCTGTTCCTGCTCCGGCTCGACCTTCGCGGCGTCCTGCCTGCGGTGCTCCGCGAGCATCTTCTCCACCGACCGTTCCACCTTCTGCGCTTCCCGCTCGAAGTCCTCCCGCAGACCGCTTCGGGACTTCGCGGCATTGCTCGGAGCTTCACCCCGTCGATGGCGAACATCTCGCGACCGATCAGCCCCTCGCGGTTGCAGATGACCAGCACCTGGGTGAAGAGCGACTGGATCGCCTCGGCGTGGCGGCTGACGAAGCCGGCGATGGTGGAGAAGTCCGGGTGGCTGTCCGCGCTCAGCGCGATGAACTGCACGTGATGGCGGCAGGCCGCGGCGATGGCGCGGGAGCTGATCAGTCCGCGGCTGTAGCCGAACAGGATGACCTTGAGGAGGATCGCAGGGTGGTACGCGGGCGCGCCGGTGTCGTCGTTGCGGTAGGTCTCGATGAACGGCGTGAGGTCGAGTTCCTGATCCACCAGCACGCTCACGGCGTGCTCGAACGTCCCGGGCAGGATCTGCGCTTCGAAGTCGACGGCGATGAACTTGAGGTTCCTGTCGACGGGTCGGAAGTTCGGCATCGGCGACTTCTCCGCAGCAACGCTGTTGCGATGATGATGCCGAGGCCCGGATCGGGGATCAAGGGCCGGAAGGGGGTTTTTCTACAGCCTCAACGTTCAAGGTAACGGGCTGGCTGGAAGCGGGCGAAGCCCGCTGTGAGCCAGTCCCTGTTGACCGCAGTGTTAGCAGTTCTATGCGTCACTGATGCCATGAAGTTGATACCGTTTAAGCCTGCCATCTTGCGAGGTGACTTTGGTAACTATTGCGTTAAGCGGCTCAAATATGTCATTGGCTACTTTCCCCAAGTTCTCAGCCATGATTGTTTTTTCGTAGGTTGATAGTTCATTTAGCGGGGAGAAACTGTGTGAGACGGCATCAATATCTTCAATGAAGCGTCCTGTGCCAGTGCGTGCATTAAACCGACTAACTGCAACAGAAATTATCTCTGTATCAGGGCTAACCATCTCGGTCTCTAGATAACTCAGCGTGGTTTCATCGAATTTTATGATTGGTGTTCTGCCGAGCATCATCACGTTGAGTAACCTTGGTGTTTCACTGGCAAGTGTGCGGCAGTTAGCGCACTTTCCAACCTCTTATGTAGGTCTTCATTTTGTTGCAATAGGGCCTTAAGCTTCTTTTTCGCTTTTCGGTTGTTTAGGATGAACGGGATGCCTAGCAAGCTGCTTAGCATGTATTTCAAAAGGTCGTACAACCCGTTCTTCCCAAGATTCTGTCATTAACGACACGGTGTCAGTGTCGGTAATGATCATCTGAATTATTTGGTCATATGAGCCGGCGGATGCTCGTTGCAGCACCATTCTGAAGCCCTTGGCTGACGGGGCCTGCAAAATGATTTCTTCCTTCAGGAATGCATGGATGGAGAGGAGGAGAAATTCAGAAATGGCAGCCAGTGATTTGGCCCCGTAATACATATCAAGACCCTCGAACTCTCGGGTTCCAGAGTCATATGTAATTCTGAAGCTGTACTCCAATTCCCTCTCCTTGTGTAGAGACTGCTAACGATGAGCTTCAGGTGACGGCAGCGGTGGGTGAAGCCCGCCGTTGCCGTTCGCCTGGAAACGTTGGTTGGGCCGACTACTGGTCACAAAAACGTCCTTGCGAGAGCAACAATAGAAACGACTAGCAGGCTGTTGAATTTCTCGTGATCCCTGCAACCGAGAGCCCCCAGATATGAGCACCCGGAATGAGCGTTTTCCAACAGTCGCTCCCTCGGAGTTCGGGGCGACGGTGCGCAGTGACGAGGCTGATCGACGAATCGATCATCACTTCAGGCGCGTTTTTCCGTCCTTGCGGCCCTCACGAAGCCGTACTTCCCATCAGATTTCGCATTCGGACGAGGTTGTAGCCCGTCATCGTCAACACGAACTGGAATCCGACCCGTTCAAAGCCCCTGAGCTTCGTCTTGCGCATCTGTCCGATCGTCTTCGCCAGCCGAAGACCTCCTCGATACGTTTACGGACGCGCTGACTCGCTCGGTAAGTGTCGTGACGGGTTGTCCGTCCATCTATGGCAGATCCACCTCGTCTTGTGTCATTGCAGGCTACGTGCGGCGCAATTCGAAGCGAGCGGAGCTGGTCGACGAAACCGCGAGTGTCGTAGCCCTTGTCCGCGGCGAGCGACTTTGCCTTGGCCTTCGCCTGAATCATCGCTATCGCCGCGTCGCGCTCTGCGGTCCCCTTGGCATGGCCCAGCGTGGCCGCCGCCACCAGGCAGTTGCGGTTCTCCATCAGCACGTGCCCACTGAAGCTCGGCAGAGCGGGGTGGGCATCGCTCTTTCGGGCCAGCATGGCATCTGGATCAGTGCGCGAAGCGTGCGTCTTGTTGCTCCGACGTTCGCCTCGAAAGTCGCGGCCGGCATTTCTCCCGACGCCGTCGGCGTTATCGTCGTCACTTCCGTCCTTGCGTCGAACGCTCTTCTGGGGAGGCCCACGCCTCAATCAGTGTTCCGTCGACGCTGAAGTGCTCGTCGGAGGTCAGCCCCGCATCCTTGGCCTGGGCGAAGATCTCCTCGAAAAAGCGCTTCGCGAAACTCTCCTCGAACAGCCGTTCCCGGTTCTTCGAGAACGTCGAGTGATCCCAGACCGGATCATCAGTGTTCAGCCGATGAACCAACGGAACAGCAGGTTGTAGTCCAACTGCTCCATCAGCAGCCGCTCGCTGCGGATGGTGTAGAAGATCTGCAGCAGCAGCGCCCGGAACAGCCGCTCCGGGCGATCGAGGGTCGGCCTCGTCGGGAATACACCTTGTCGAACTCAGGCGACATCCGCTGCAACGCCGCATCCACCATGGCGCGCACGGTGCGAAGGGGATGATCTGGCGGCACCCGCTGCTCCGGCGAGACGTAGCTGAACATCGTCGATTGGGTCTGGTCGCCACCACGCATCGCCGCGCACCTCAGTGCAGGAAGGTTGCGTGTTGGATCGCCAAGAGTGAGTCCGGTTCGATTTTTTCAACAGCCTGCTAAGGCGCTTGCCGCAATTATGTTCGCCCAGCGGGCCGAACTGGCAGCACGGGATGCGTTCAGTCGCCGCTCAAGCTCTGCCTCAGATGCGACTGCACGAAGCTCTGCGTAGATGCCCGACGAAGTCTCCGCAGCATCATCGACGTAGATGGAAACCTGTCTTGTTTGGCAATCCTGAACCAGCCTCTCCTTACGAGAAGGTTGCGTTTCGCTTAGGTACTTCGAAAAATCTTGGTCGTCTTGCTTTTCCATATGCGATCTACTTCGAAACTGACGAGAAGCCTCGCGCCACCCACTTTCCGACGTGTAGCGCTGCGTACGCCAGGACCCAAACACCGGCAATCGGCGCCGTGAGGCAAACCCAGAAGTAGTTTTTCAACTCGGTGATAAATTCTGGAGCGGATGCGGCACTTAATGCTGCTACGGCTTCGAGGCGCTCTTCATCCGTCTTAGCGTTTACAACTCGTTCAGTTAGTCCGCTAGGGTTGCCCGACGGACGCGAGTTGATGTCGATGAAGTGTAGCCCTTGAGCGATTTGCCAGCCGTCTCCGGGGTTGTTTAGGTCCGCGCCGAACCAACTGATCGGAATCTGAGAACGCTCATAAAGTGCGTACCCCCCGATGCACAGAGCCCACAGGGCAGATAGAACAACCCCAATACGTTGCCATCCGTTCAAGAGTGTTCTCCTTTAGCCCAACGTGATTGGAGTTGAGCGTCACCCCCGAAGGCCTCGGCCGCGCGCAGAGCGCGTGCTTGCGGCCGAGAACAGCCGAGCGGGGCGAAGTCGGGAGCCGGGGGAGCGCAGCGACCGGGGCTCCCGATGTACGCTCTAACGACACGTTGGGTGGCTAGGTCGGCGCAGCGACTGCGCCGCCGACTGATCACCGCTTCCGTCAGCCGACGCTCGTTCGTGCTGAGAAAACCCACGGTCTGCGACCTCCTCATACTGAAGCGTCTTTGGTCTTTGTACGCATTAAGTTCACTTATGCGTCGAAGACCAAAGACGCTTCACATTTTAGCAGATTACTGGTGTTGTATACAGTACACTCGCTTCGTGTAACGGAGTCGTTTTCAGAGACCGCGACACTGTCTCCGCGACGCCTAGAACATCCCAACGTAGAGCTAACCGGCGCTGCGCAGCTTCATCGCGCAGCGTCCAGCGACCAATGGGAGCGTGGTTCAGCGCCATGTTAGCGACCCGATGGCTTGTTGCTACGGTCGTATGAGCAAACACCCGAGAAGTTTAGGCCACGCTCGGAGGGCGGCCGAGCTAGATCACACTTGATTTCCACTTCCTGGAAGTCCAACCAACGCGATACACCATGCAATCCAAGAGTGGTTTCGCCATCAATGCGAACACATAAAGTCCACTGCGATATTGCTATTGGTTCAACAAGCGGCACGAAGAACATTTGCCAATGACGTTGCCCAGGGTATCGAAAACCGGCCATCTGTGGCAGTCGTGGCGATGCTTTCGGCGTGGTCACAGGTCCTGCCACCCAGCAGGACATCAGCGCCACTTACAGCTTGGCCGTCTTTCATCAAGACCCCAGAGATACGGTCGACTACGGTTCCACGGTGAGGCCAGGGGAAGCATCCTGAGAGGAACAACACCGCTCCCAAAGGAAGTAGGCGGTATCCGAGATTCGAGAATCGACGCACCGACATCGCTAACGATATGTGTCTCTAGACGTACATTCCGCAAACCGTCCGTCCGACGCGATGTCCCCGCGTCACTTGACGCCTAAGCACGCCCCGTTGCGGTTTGTCTTCAATCACTTCGCGTCCTCCCCCCTTGGCCAGAACCCGGTGCCGGTCACGTCTCTCGGCGCCCTTATTCTGACCACCCCCCACGCGCAACTCAAGGGCATGAACGACAAGCGCCCGGCCATCCCCATTACTGGTGACAACCGGGCGCTCTCGAAGCTGATCCGTGCTCGACCAGCCCTGCCGTGACCTATTGGCCGACGGGGGCGAACGAACCTCCACTCCCCTACGGCCTACCCTCACCCCCTCCCCAACCGCGTCAACCCCCGCAGCAGGTCCGCAGCACACTCGACCCCTGCCCGTCCGTCTTACCGTCGCCCTCGCCATTCCCCGTGTCCTGCAACCGCGCCGACAGGTCGCGGGCCCAGGGCTGGCGTTTCCAGTCGTCGGCGCTGGCGGGTACGGGCAGCGGCGGGGTGCTGTTGGACTGCGTGAAGGACGCCGCCCAGTTCACTGGGCTGGTGGGCGTGGACTGCGTGCGCAGCACTTCCAGCATCTCGGGGGAGACGGTCTGCGCGGCCGGGGCGGGCGGGGCCGCCGGGGTCGCGGGCTGTTCCACCGGGAGGATGGTGATGAGCGCGTCGCTGTCGTCCTGCCCCACGGTGGACGTGACGTTCTGCGCGATGCGGCCCTCGTTGAGAGAGAGCATCTGCAGGTCCACCAGGGTCACGCCCTCGGGCGCGCCTTCGCGCACGCGGAAGACCAGTTCGATGAGACTGCCGCTGCCGCCTGCGAGGCGGTGCAGCCGCGCAAGGTCGATCTCCACCGAGCGTGAGACGGCGTCCACGGCGCTGTCGCGCACCAGACGCCAGTCGAAGTCTTCGGTGAGCACCTGCCGGGCCTCGACGAACTGCAGCGCCTGGCTGTTGTAGACGATGCGCGCCTTCACGCTTTCCAGGCCCGTGGCGTCCGCCATGGTGATGGGCACGGTCACGGTGTCGCCCGGCTGCGCGGTGCGCTGCACGCCCATGCCGGCATTCTGCGCGGGCGCTCCGGGGAAGGCCGCGGGCACGGCGCCGGGCGGCAGCGTCGGGATTTCGCGCCGGGGCTGGCCCAGCACGAAATTGCCGAAGCGGTTGACGTCCAGCGTGGTCAGCTGCCCGTTGCCGTTGAGGTCCCCGATGATCACCGGGTCCACGGTCGGGTAGGCACCCAGACCGGTGTCCTCGCCGCGCACCACCCGTTGCAGGCGCTGCACGTCGAGGAGGCTGTAGGCGCGGTTGCCGCTGGCCTCGCCGAAGTACGCTGCCAGATGCACGGCGTCGTCACCGGTCACCGCGATGACCGCCTCGTCCGCACCGCGCGCCACGATGTCGTGGAGCACGATCCGCTGCGACTCTCCGTAGGGCGCGGTGTCGGGCACCGTGGCGACGATCTCCAGCGGTGTCACTGCGCCGGCCGCGAGCGGCTGCGCGAAGTCGACCTCCACTCGCAGACCGCCGGTCGTCGCGGTGGTGGTCACCGTGCCCTGCAGGTTACCTGCGAGGCGGACGGCATCGATGCCCAGCAGTGTGCTGTCTACCTGCAGCACGAACGACAGGAACTGGATGCCCGCACCGTTCGACAGCCGCAGCGGCAAGGCGCCGCCCGTGGTGTTCGGCACGTTCACCGGCTGGCCCGCCCCACGCACGAAGTCCGGCAAGCGACAGCACCGGCGCGCTGATGGCCGGGGCATCGAGCGTCAGCACGTAGTCGTCACCTCCCGTGCCGTCCTGGTTGCCGTCGAGCGCGAAGCCCGCGAGATCGCGGAATCCGCCGGTGCCGGCATTCAGGCGCACGGAGTACTCGCCCGCCGCAAAACACGCCTCCGGTGCGGACGAAGACCACGCCCTGCCCGTCGGCATCCACGAACATGGACCCGTGGATGACACCTGCCTGCGGCGACGTCACGACCATGTCGGCCGTGCCGAAGAGCCCGCCCTCACCGCTGTACAGATTGAGACCCGAGGGGTCCAGCGCGCGGTCGAACCCCACGTGAAGGGACGACGCGCTCACCACCAGGCTTCCACGGACAGCAGGTCGGGCACGACTTCCACGTTGAGCGGGGCGGCCGTGTACTCGCCGTCCTCGTCAACAGCGGTCACGGTGATCTGCACGTTGCGCTTGACGCCCACCGTCTCGAAGACGTGAGAGCGCTCCACGACCGCGCCTTCCACCTCCAGTACCTCGCTGCCGTCGCCCCAGTTGACGCGCCACCGCTGCACGGTGTCGCTGCCGGCGTCCGTGGCACTCAGCGTGAGGACGTAGGGCTGGCCCGACACTGCGCGCGGAGCACCGTTCACCACCAGCTGCGGCGCAGCGTTGCTCACGGTCAGGCCGAAGGTGTCGGTGCCCACGTTGCCGTCGGAATCGGTCACCTGCACGGTCACGAAGCGCTGCCCGTCGTCCGTCATCAGGCGCGAGCCCACGACAAACCAGCCGTCGTCGTCGAAGACCAGCGAGGCGGTCTCCGGCGCGGTGCCATCCCCCCAGTCGATCACCGCTTCGGCACCCTCGCCCAGATCCGCGAGACCCGGATCGGTGACGGCCGCGCGAATCTCCACGGTGTCGCCTTCGGTCACGCTGCGGTCCTCGCCGGCATCCACCACCGGCGCCACGCCTTCCACGAACACCGAGAACTCGATGACGTTCTCGCCCAGGTCGTCGTCCACCAGCGTGAGCTTGACGGTGTAGCTGCCGCTGTCCGCGAACACGTGGCTCAAGCGGATCGTGCCGCTGCCGTCCAGTTCCTCCACGGGGGCGGTCTCGGGCTCGGTGCCGTCGCCCCAGTCCACCGTCGCGATGTGGCTGTCGCCCACGCCCGCGTCGATGAAGGGGATCGTCATCTCGAAGGGCGCGCCTTCCTGCGTGAGCGGCACTTCGAACTCGCCGAACACCGGCGGGACGTTGGCCACGTTAACGATGAAGCGCAGCGGCGAACCCTGGCGACCGTCGTTGGCGACGAACGTCACCTCGTACTGCCCGTCGTCGCGGTACACGTGCGTGCCGGACACGCGAGCGACGAAGCGGTTCTCGCCGGGGAGTGCCTCCACCACGAGTTCGGACGTGGTGCCGTCGCCCCAGTCGGCGGTGGCCGTGTACGTCCCGCCGATGCCGGGGTCGGAGAAGATCGCGTCGAATCCGCCCTCCGATCCGAAGGCCAGCGTCTCGCCCTCGTTGATGTCGATCGAGACCGGCGCGTCGTCCCACGTGGGCGGCGTGTTCTCCACCGTGATCTTGAAGGTGGCGCTGCCGACACCGCCATCGTCGTCCGTCACGCGCAGCGTCACGGTGTACTCGCCGGCCACACTGTAGCGGTGCGCGGCGTTGAGGCGTCCGCCGCTGGTGCCGGGCGCGCCCACATCGGCGGGGAGGATCGCGGCCTCGCTCACGGTGCCGTCGCCCCAGTCGACCTCGGCCGTATGGGTGTCCAGCAAGCCCGCGTCGGTGAAGAACGGCCCGACCATCTCGAGGCGTACGAGCCCTTCGCCCAGGTCGGTTTCGATGAACTGCGTGAGCGCGATGGGCAGGCCTTCGGGCACGGTGCGGTCCGCCCCCGGGTTGATCACGGGTACCTGATTGCGCACGGTGACGAGCAGAGAATCGCGCGAGACGCCGCCATCGTTGTCCTCGGCGCGCAGGTTCACGCGGTACACGCCGTCGTCCAGGTACATGTGCGAGAGCCCGCTCGGCAACTGCCCGGGTTCCAGCACGAAGTTCTCCGAGGTGCCGTCGCCCCAGTCCACGAACAGCGTGACCGAATCGTCGCTGCCCGCGTCCCCGAGCAGCAGGCCGCCCAGATCGAAGAACGCGCCTTCCTGCATTTCGCGGTCCTCGCCGGCCTCCAGCGTGGGGGCCGCGTTCGACACGCGGAGCGTGAGAGTCTGCGGATACACGGGCGGCAGCGGTCGGGCGCCATCGCCCTCGCCCACCGTCGCACGCTCGACGAACAGCCGGATCTCGAACACGCCCTCGTCGGTGGGACGGAAGCGCAGGGTGTCGCCCTCCTCGAAAGCGATGATCTGGCCGTTGGCATCCGCCACCTGCCAGGCCAGCACCACCGACGAGAGGTCCGCGCCCACGCCCAGCGCCGAGCCGGTGTACACCAGCTCGGTGCCTTCGGCCGCGCGCTCGGGCCCGTTGATGGTGAGGTCCACCAGCTGATCGTTGCCGAAGTCGGTGGCGAGCGCGATCTCGCCGCGCTCCCTGAATTCGATACGCGTCACGCCCACCGGGCCGGCGTCGTCGAATGCGACGTCACCCGTGGGCGCCCAGCCGCCGAAGGGCACTTCCACCACCGCGACGCTGCTCTCGCCACGTGCCGTCGCCGGGCCGGTGAATCCGGCACCGCCGGTCTGCTGCTGCGCCACGCCGTCCTCGAGAAGCGACCGGGAGAAGGCGCCCGTCCGGAAATTGAAGGTCTCCCGGTACAGACTCACGTAGGTCGAGGCGGAGACGTCCAGACGGACGTCGGGACCGGTGGCCACCGTGCGGAACGTGAGCCGGTCGCCGTCGTTGCCGGCGACCACTCGGCCTCCCAACCCCACCGCCGTCAACCGGGCCTGCACGAAGGCCGCCAGGTTTCCAACCGAGCCGCTGCCGGTTTCGAACGGCGAGATCGTCACGGTGCGCGTCGTCGTGCCCTCGCCGGGTTCGGTCAGCGTGAACTCGAGGTTCACGAACCGGTAGCGCACGTCCTGCACGAAGACGAAACCGCTCTGCTCGGACCGCACCACTTCGACTGGCCCGGTGCCGCCACCGGCGTTGGTCGCGGCCGGCGCGGTGATGCGCGCGGGCGCCGCCAGAGGGACCTCTGCGCTGCGGAAAGCGTAGTCACCGTTGGCGTCGGAGTAGGTGAACTGCTCGCCCTCGTCGTAGCGGCGGTTGCCGTTGGTGTCGAGGAACAGGAAGACCCCGTCGAGGCCCGCCTCGCCCGCGTCACGCACGCCGTTGCCATTGGCGTCGTCGAACTTCGTGCCGTAGATGGCGTTGTCGGCAAAGGTGTAGTCGAACTCGAACTCGGCGCTGCGGCCGCGGCCATCGCCCAGGGCGCCTGTGCCGTCCGAGACCCGCACGATCACCGGGGTGGTGCCGGGGGCGGTGCCCGTCTGGTCCACCGAGAAGACGTTCACCTGCGCACCCGACGTCGTCACGCGCGTGGTGCTGTCGGGCGAGAAGGCCACGAACTGCAGCGGATCGCCCGAGGCATCACCGAAGCTCGTGAAGACCGGGCTCACGATCCGGGCGGGGTTGCCGAACACGGTGCCGTTATTGCCGTTGCCGCTCACGTCGCGGGCAACCGTCCCGGACGGCTCTTCGAAGGTCCACCGGCCGGCAAGACCCGCCGGATCGCGGTCCTGCAGATCACCCGCGTTGGCACGGATTTCCGCTGCGGTACGCGCCACATTCCACAGGCGCACCTCGTCGATCACACCGTTGAAGTTGCGGAACGCGTTGTTGACCTCCAGCGTGCTGCCGATGACCAGCGGCGCATTGTGGACGGCGTTGTCCGTCGTGCGGGCTGTATTGCTCCCCGCGAGTTCCCCGTTGACGTAGATGTCGATGCGTCCGCTGTTGCGGTCGACGACGCCGGCCACGTGGTAGTACTGGCCGGGGACGATCAGCCCGTTGCGGGTGTTCACATAGTCCAGCGCCACACCGTCGGACGACGTGAAGTGGAGGTAGCCCGCCGCGTTGAGCCACAGCGAGTACGTTCGCGTGTTCGCCGACGTACCGTCGCCCTTCTGGACGATGGGCATCCAGCCGCCCGCGAACGCATCGAGACGGAACCAGGCCTCCAGGGTGAGTTCCCGCGTGGGGCTCAACGCCGGTGCCGACGGGATGCGGACTTGATCGTCCAAGCCGTCGAGATCCAGTGCCGTGGTGGCGCCGCTGCGCGGCGCGATCACCTGGATCGTCGGCGCCGCGTTGGCCGTGTACATCACGTCCACGCCTTCCGACTGCTCGACGGGGAAGCCCAGCAGCGCGGCGGCGTGGATCGTCGCCGAGGCGATGGCCGGCGCCACCACGTCGAGCCGCAGGCGATCATCGTCGATGACGAAGCGCAGAGCCCCCGAACCGAGCGCGCCCCCGGTGCCGGCGAGCGCGGATTCGAGCGCGGCGTTCAGATCGGCCACGAGATCGGCGAGCGTCGCGTTGTCCGCGGTGCCGGCCACGGTGAGGCTCACCGTCAGCGCGACGGTCGTGCCGTCCTTGCGGACGACGTCGATACCGGCGTCAAGGTCGTCGGCGAGCTGGCCGTTCGCCGGCGGCGAACCGGCCGGGTCCACGCCCAGACGCAGCGCGAGCGCGCGCAGTTGCGTGCCGAGCGTGGGCAGGATCGCGCCATCGTTGATGGCGAGCCCGAGGCGGCCGTTCACCACCTCGAACTGCAGGGCGTTGCCCGCGAATCCCTGCTGGCCCAGCGCCACGGACAGCGCAGCGTTCAGGTCCGCGACGAGATCCGCGAGATCCGTGTTGTCCGCAGTCTCGGCGGCGTTGACGGTCAGGTTGACCGTCTTGCGCACGTCGCCGTCCATCTCCACGCGCAGCTGGAAGACGAGATCCTCGCTCAGTCTGCCGTCGGTCACCGCCGGCAGCGGCGCCGGCACGTCCTGCGCCACCGCGAGGGATTCGAGATACGGAATGAAGATGTCGTGGGCGCGATTGTCGAGCGGGTTGCCCTCCAGCCCCAGCACCTTGAGGTTCGGCAGCGTGTCGCCGACGCGCACGAGACGCACGGCGTCCGCGGTGGCCAGGCCATCCGCGTTGCTCAGCACCACCTGCAGGCGCAGGCCGTCCAGCTGCGTCGGGTCGGGCGTGACATCCACCTCGCCCAGCACTTCCCAGCTCTGGCCTGCGAATGCGGGACCGGACGGCGCCTGCCGCTGGTCCACGGTGACCACCAGGCCGGGCGGCCGCACGAACATCACGTCGCCGTCGTTCAGCGTGAGCGTCTTGCCCAGGTAGTTGACGAGACCCACGTTGCCGCTGGCCGTGAACTCCTGCGTGCCCTCCTCGATGAGTGTGGCGTACACCTGATAGGCGCCCAGCTCGGCGATGGCCTCCGGTCCCGAACCGCCGAACGCCGTGTTCTGCGCGATGCCCGCCCGGACGAGTTCGGTCTGGTGCCCGAGCTCGCCTCCACCCATCTTCGGCGCGGCGATCGTGCCGTCGGTCAGGTTCACGTACAGCAGCAGGTCGTAGCCGTCGAAGGTGTCGGTCAGGCCCAGGATGGCCGTGTCGACACGCACGAGCGCGAAGGCGGCATCCGCCGGTGCACCCGACAGGTAATGCCGGGTCGAACAGATCCTGCGCGGTGCGCGACATGAGACCGCCCACGGCCGCCCCGCCCACGAGGTCGGGCAGGATCGGCGTGCGCGTCGCACCGCCTTCGATGAACGGGTTGACCGCCTTCGACCCTTCGATCTGCAGCGTCGCCGCGTTGACGGTCGGTTCGGTGATCGAGAGCGGGAAGGGAAGAACGGCAGCGTGATCTGGCGCTGGTTGAAGAACTCGAACCCGCCGCTGTTCAGGCCGAGGATGAAGCGGCCGGGCCGTGCCATTGTTGCCGCCGGTTCCGCCGGCCGTGTTCACGTAGCCGTCGTCGGACGAGACCACCGAGCCGACGATCTTCACCGTGCCACCGGCCCCGCCGCCACCGGCACCGCCATCGCCGCCATCACCTCCGTCACCACCGGCCCCCCCGCGCCGCCGGTGCCGCCGGCGCCACCGGTGCCCGCACCGCTGCGCGCCTGGCCGATCTGGCCCGAGGTCGGCAGCTGTGCCGGTCCGGTACCGTCGCGTCCGCCCTGACCTGCGACGACACCGATGCCCTGACCCTCACCGGGTGCGCCATCCCCGCCACGCGCGTTGAACTGCGCACCGTCGATTGTGACCCGGCCCAGCGCCACGATCTCGAAGGCGCCGCCACCACCCCCGCCGGCACCGCCCTTGAGGCCTGCGCCCCCGTCGCCGCCTTCTCCGCCGACGCCACCCGCGCCGCCCGCGCCACCCGTGCCGCCGTAGACCAGGAAGCCCGGTGAGCCACCGCCACCGCCGCCGCCCCCGCCGCCACCGCCACCGGCGCCGCCACCGGCACCACCGCCGCCACCGCCGCCGGAACCACCGGCACCGCCGCCGGAAATCGCGGCCCCCGTCACGGCATTCGTGCCGCCGCCGCCCGCAAAGCCGTTGGACCCGTTCGAGCCGGGCGTACCGTTGCCGCCTGTGCCGCCCGTACCGCCGGCGCCACCGTAAGCAGCGCCCGCGCTGCCGGCCGAGCCACCGCCACCGCCGAAGCCGCCGAAGAACTGGAAGAACGGATCGACACCGCCGCGGCCGCCGGACCCGCCGCCACCGCCGCCGGCCGCGTTGTTCACGCCACCGCCGCCACGGACACCGCCGAAGCCCGTCTTGCCGGCATCGCCGATGTCACCGTTGGTCCCGATGCCCCCCGCCCCGCCCGCCGTGGCGGGATCGGGATGAAGATCAGGATCGCGCCGCCCGAACCGCCGCCACCACCACCGCCGCCTCCGCCTCCTGCGGGTCGGCCGTTCACGATGCCGTTCTGGCCCCCGACACCACCGCTGCCGCCGTTTCCGCCGGCGGTGCTCTGGCCTCCGCCCGCACCTGCGACCGTGCCGTCGGCCGAGGCGTCGATGGTGACGCCCGCGCCGATGTTCACGTCGTCGGCCACCTGGATGGACAGCGCCCGGTTGCCCGTGACACGGATGGTCGTGCCGTCCGGAATGTCGAGGTCGCCCCTGCACGTACAGCGTGAGCATCGTCGACGACGTCACGCCGAAGAAGCGGGTGCCGAACAGGGTGAGATTGCTGTCGTCGTCACCGGTCACCGTGAGGTTGGTGGTGTCGATCGTGACGGCGCGCGCACCCGTGCCCGCACTCTCGACCGTGCGCGACAAGCCGCTCTGGAACAGCGTGAGGCCGCTCACCACCTGGGCCGTGTTGGACCCGCGGACGAAGTACGTGACCTCGTCGCTGCGGGAAGCCGCATCGGGCCACGTGACCTCCACGCGGTAGCGCCCGGGTTCCAGATCGCCGAAGGTCCAGATGGCGGCGTTGGTCTCGTCCACGCCGCTCGCGAAGCGGTAGTCGTTCTCGAAGGTGCCTTCCACCGGGCGGACGTTGCGGTCCCAGCCCGGGGCCTGGAACACGCTCACCGCGTTGGCACCCGAGCCGGTGATGGTGCGGTCGCCGTCGTCGATGAAGCGCTGGCCGGCGAGGTCCTCGATGTTGCGGACCACGTTGCCGTCGAGTCGCAGCACTTCCAGCTCGTCGAGCTTGGTGAACGGACGCACGTCCGGCCACCGTGTGGTTGCGCAGGCTCAGCACGCGCAGATCGGTGAGGGCCCCGAGCGCGGACGCATCGCTGACCGGCCGCACGACCGCGTCGGGCAGAAGCACGCTTTGCGGGATCACCTGGCGCGGGCCGTTGACCGGGTCGTACTCGAGTAGGCGCAGGCCGCATTGCCGCCCCTGCTCGAAGAAGTCCAGCTGGATCGTGTGCCCAGCCGGCCGAGAGCGTGACCGTGCCGGACTGGGTGACGAACCCGTGGGGTCCGTCGTTGTTGACGACGAGATTGCCGTTGATGAACAGGCGCGAGCCGTCATCGCTGGTGGTGTAGAACGTGACCGGGCCGGCTTCACCGATCCAGATGCTGCCGGTCCAGCGGCCGAAGAACAGATCGTCGAGATCCGCGACACCCGCAAAGTCCTGCGCCGTCGAGGCGTAGTCCACGTTGGACTCGACCGGATCAACCTCCGGTTCCCCGCGTCGAACGCCGGGCCACCCCGGAAGCTGTCGTTCAGTTCGTTCGTGGTGGTGATGGAACCGTTGCCGGTTCCGTACTTCGCGCTCTCCAGCCAGTACTGCGCCGTCAGCCGCGCGTCTGCGTGTTGTCGAGCGACAGGAACTCCAGCGATCGCGTGCCGCCATTGGGCGTCTGCCAGCGCAGCGCGCGAACTCGGCAAGGTCGGACGGCGCCGCGCCGTCGAAGGACAGGCTGCGCAGTTCGGGCAGGCGTTGCAGCGCCAGCAGTTCACCGGCCACGTTCGCGTCGAGACGCTGCAGCGGCCTCGTTGAAGTCGAGCGCGAGATGCTCCAGCTGCTGCAGGCCGGCCTTGAAGTTGATGGCATCGCGGTAGACGCCGCGATAGTCCGTGTCGGACGGGTTCGGATCGAGACCCACGTCATCGGAGGACAGCGCGCCGAACTTGCGGTCCTCCAGGCGATCGAGCTCGCCCGGGAAATGTTGTTGTTCGAAAGATTGAGCGATTGAAGGCTGGTCGCGAATTCGAGCCCCTCGAGGCTCACGATGCCGCGCGACGAGGCATCGAGCGCGGTGATCTCTGCCAGGTCGGACGCCAGGATGCGCTGGCGCCAGTCGGCGCCGAACACCGCACGGGATGTCCGTGCGCTGAGACCCTTCCGGCACATGGATGAGGAGCTGACCGTCGTAGCGCTTGGTGACGGGCAGGCCCAGCGTCCGGCGATCGCGGCGCGCAGGCCGGCGTCCTCGATGGCGATGAGGGCATCGACGTACGGCGTGAGCGGTTCGTCCGAGCGCTCGTCGAGCGCGGCGTCGATGCGGATCTCGCGGCCTGCGTCGAAATCGCGGATTCTCGATGGACTCGCCGATGAACTTGTCTCGGCCGCTCTCGCCCGAGAGCCGGTCCAGCATCGAGTTGCCGACGAGGAAGTCGTCGCCTTCGCCGCCCAGGATGACATCGCGGTCGGTGGCGGGATGCGCGTAGCCCCAGATGGGCGCCGCCACCTCCACCTTGAAGGCGGTGTCCTCCGCCACGGGCCTTCGGGGTTGTACACGCGCAGCAGGTAGCCGCCGGCTTCCAGGGCGCGCATGTCGACGATGGAGCGGCCGGTGGCCACGAGCTGGCCGTCCTCGGTGTAGAGGTCGGCCACGAGGCCCTTCGTGCGGGGTTCGACCGCGAGGCCGGTCTTGCCCTTCGAGAACCCGCCCGCAAGCTGCAGCGTGATCGGCTGCGCACCGTCGAGATTCTCGACGCGCACGGTGAGGCGCGTGTCGCCGCGGGCCAGGGCGTCGCGCACCGCGCGGGTGAGGTCGAACTCGGTGACCCCGCTGTCGAGCACCTTGCTCTGCGTGGTGATCGCGCGGCGCGTGAGGTCCTCGGCGGTGTAGCGGTCATCGCCCTCGCCTTCCAGGACGCTCACCGTCAGCGACACCGGAGACGGCGGAATCCGGCTGAAGCGCGTGGTGCCGGCGTCCGTGCCATCGGTGGACCAGAGCGAGTCGCCCGCGCGGAAGAACAGCTGGCTGCCCATCGCCTGGAGCCCGGACACCGTGCCCGACACCGTGTTGATCTTCACGGCGGCGCCGTGGGTCTCGGTGTTGACGGCGTACAGACCTGCCGTTGAACACGAAGAACAGACGCGACCCGGCCTGCGTGCGCACGACGGTGAACTCCGCCAGCACGGAATCTCCGCTGCCCGGCGTGAGGTCGGCCACGAGCTGTGCGTTGCCCGCCGGGTCGACGCGCCAGAGTTCGCGCCCGCTGGACCCGTTGGTCGCCGTGAAGTACAGACGCCCGCCGGCCGCCACGAACTGCGCCGGATTGGAGCTCACCACGGTGCCGGGAATGGGAAACACGAGGTTGAGGAAGTCGACCCGGAACTCGGTCGCCGGGGTATCGCCGCTGGCGAGGTTGAGGAAGGGCGCATCCACGCTGACCGTGGTCGGCGCGGTCGGGTCCACCCGGTACAGCTCCCGTCCGTTCTGCTGCGTCCGCGACAGCGTGCTGCCGGGGGGCGCATCCTGGGCCGCGAAGTACAACTGGCCGTTGAACAGCGTGAGCCCGTCGGGACGGGAATCCGCGCCCTCCGATGGCCGTGAGCCGCATCAGACTGGTGCCATCGACCCGGTAGACGTCGCGGTCGCTGCCGGACCCGGTGCCCTGGGTGAACAGCAGGCTCGTCCCGTTGGCCGTGAAATCCGCCGGATTCGCGAGCGCGGGGGCCACACCGCCGGCACCTGCATTCGTGAGCGTCGCGACGTAGAGGTTGCGTGTGCCGCTCTCGACGCCCGTGAAGTACAGCTGGTTTCCGACCGCGGTGAGGTCCCGCAGGTTGCTCGCGGACTGGGCCACCACACCGGTCGCACCGCCACCGACGGAGCGCCAGAGCTGCTCGACACCGCCGTTGGCCGCCACGAAGAACAGGGCGTCGCCGGTGCGGACCGAACTCTCGTCCCTGGCGAAGCCCAGCGCCTCACCGGCGCGCACGGTGAACGACGTGAAACGCTGTGCGCTGGTGCCGGCAAGGCGCAGGGTGGTGCCGGAGGCCGTCACCGCAAGGTCTCCGTTGGCGAAGCCGTTCGCACGGAGCGCGGCATCGAGCTGCGTCTGGAGATCGGCGCGCAGCTGCTCCACCGGATTCGAAGCCGTCCGGTTGTTGCTCGTGAGCACGTCGGGCAGGGATACCACGAGCGCCACCTGACGGCCGTCGGCCGCGACGGCATCGACGGTGAAGGTCAGGTCGAATGCCGGGGCGCCCGGTGGACGGCGTGAGACCCGCCGTGCTCGCCACGCGAACCGCGCGCGAGGCGGTCAGCGCGTCGGCGAATCCGATCGCGGTGGCGCCGCGGATCGTCATGCCATGGACGGACTCGGTGTTGGACCGGAGCACGAGACGGTGGCGCTGGCACCGGTGCCGGCGACTCTGCACGTCGTTGGCGCCGAGGCCGATGCTCTCGTTGAGCGCCGCGAGCTGGGCGTTGAGATCGAACACCCAGTCGGCGACCGTCGTGTTCGAGGCCACCTGCGCCGGCTGCAGTTCGAGCACCAGGGTGCGCGCCTGAGCGCCGACGAGCTGGAGCTCGACCGAGATCGCCAGGTTGTCGGTGATGGTGCTGCCGGCGGGCACGTTGCCGCCGGCCGCGAGCGTCACGAGATCGGGCGACTTCGCGATCGCGGCGGCATCGTGCCGGCCCTGAAGCCGAGACGCCCGCCATCGCGGACGAGCAGTTGCACGATCGTGCTGTCGGCCGAAGTGATCTGCAGTGTGCCGCCCGAGGCGGACACGACGAGATCCTGCGAATCGAACGCGCCGCCCAGGGCGGGCGCCGTGATCGCTGCCTGCACGGCCTGTCCGAGCTCACGCGCCAGCTGATCGAGCGTCGTGTTGTCGACGGCGATCCCCTTGGGGAGGGACACGGGCACGTTGAAGCGATCCCCGTTCGCCTTCTGGATCTCGAGCGTGAAGGTGATGTCGACGTTGGGCACCCGTCGGCGGCGCCGTGGCCTCGGCCACCGCCTGGCCCAGCACCGGTGCGAACCGGCTCACGGTCCCGGCGATGTCGGTGACCTTGACTGCGCTGACCGTGCCGTTCGCGGCCTGGGTGGCCCGCCACAACTGCGTGCCGCCGCTCGCGGCGTTCGCGTGAAGTACAGCACGCCGCCCACGTCCCACAGATTCGTCGGCGACGAACTCGCGCCGCCCGGGTTCAGATCCTGAACCAGACGGGGTACCGCGCGCCGTGCCGTCGGTCACCAGAGTTCGTTGCCTCGGCCGTGGTTGCTGCCGGTGAAATACAGCAGCGCGCCGGAGCGGGTGATGTTGCCGACACCGGTGGGCGCGGAGATGAAGTTCGTGGCGCCCGGGGTGTCGAGCACCAGCGTGGCCGAGCCGAGCTGATCCGGATTGCCCGCGTACTCGAGGAACTGACCCAGGTCGAACCTCGAGCGCCACGCCCGTCGAGACGTTGGCCTGTACGGAATACGACCGCACGAACGTGTTGATCGGCGCGAGCGCCTTGCCCACCTGCACGTTGCCCCGCGCCGCCCTGACCCTGACCCAGCGCCAGCACGTTGCGCGTGGACGGACGCACCCGTCGTCGGGTTGGTGTCGGAACCGGCACTGAACGAGATGACACCGCGGCCGTCGCGGGTCACGCTGCCGTCCTTCCAGCCGAGGAAGTACCCGGCACCGACGCCGTCGGCCCCAGAGCGCACGTCGAAGTCGAAGGTGGCCTGCTGCCCCGAGGTCAGGGTGCGGGTCGCCCCGATGCCGGTGATCTCGTAGCTGCCGTCGCTGCGCAGCCGGAACAGGACCGGGGTGACCTCCCGCGGCCCGCCCTCGAAGACGCCTGCGAACACGGACCACGATGTCACGCGCCCCGTGGCGGAGAACGCGTCCGCGACGAACAGGCCGCCCCTGGGTCGCATCCACCGCCGTGCGCTGCACCAGCGACGGCGCCCCGACACGGGTCGGGCCCGTCACGACGCCGGCGTGACGGGCGGTACCGGCGCGAGGAAGGTGTCGGACAGACCGGGCGAGACACGGGATCGCGTTGCCGGTCTGGCCGTCGCCCAGCGTGGTGAACCGGTACCAGCGCTCGGTCTGTCCCCGCTCCGATCACGAAGTCGTTGCGCCCGTCGCCGTCGATGTCGAGGCTCTCGAACACGGTGGCGCGGCCGGAACCGTCGTCGATGAGGTAGTCGCCGCTGCCCGGCACGGTCTCGTTGGTGAGATCGATGATGGTGTCGGCGGCGGGCAAGTCCGGCGGCGTCGACGCGCCGTAGGCCACGAAGATGCGGCCCGCGCCCGGCACCAGCCGCTCGGTCACGAAGTCCGCCCCGGAGGCGCCCATGAGCAGGTCGCTCCGCCGTCGGCATCGATGTCGAGATACGGCGTCGCCGGCAGCACGCCCACGCGGTCGAACTCGGCCTGGCCGACGATGGTGCTGTCCGCGGAGGTAAGGGCGACTCGCGTGCCTTTCTGCAGCGCGGAGAAGAACACGTGGACGGCACCGCGCTCGCTCTGGTCGAGAGTCGTACCGCCGCTCAGCGTGAGGCGGGTCGGCTCGCCGACCGCGAGATCGGCCACGCCGTCGGCGTTGAAGTCACCCGCGGTTGCCGTCAGCACGCCCTGATAGGTGACCCCCGAACGGAATGTTGGCCGGCAGATCCCGGCGCACCGTGATGCGCGCGTCTTCCGGCGAGAGTCTCGTGTTGAGCGCACCGAAGCTCTCGCGGCCCGAGGAAGACGAACAGCCCGCCTTCCTCCGTCGGATCGGCGGGCCCGGCCTTGCGCCCTTCGAACGACCGTCCCACGGCGAACTCGTCGTAACCGTCCCGATCGAGGTCGCCGAGCGCCGCGAGCGAGGCCCCGATGCCGAAGCCCTGGATGATCGCCGCACTGTGCGTCCCGAGCACCATGGTCTGCGGCGCCGTACTGAGCGCGGACAGGAGGTGCACCTTGCCGAAGTTCGGCAGCAGCGATGACCCGCTACCCTCAGCCCGGCGCCCGTGCCGGACGGGAAGGTGATGGCTCCCGTGCGGCGATCAGAACGTCATCGCGCCCGTCGCCGTTCACGTCACCTGCGACGATCGCCGACAGCCGCGGCACCGCCCGGGCGCGCGAGGACACGGAATTCGTACCGCCCCCGTCGTTCAGGAGCGCCGTGGCTTCGTTGATGACCGCGGCTGCGGAGGCCGAGTTCTGGGGCGGATAGCTGAACTGCGCCAGGGGCCTGACGGACCAGTGGCCCGCAGGGCGTCCTCCGCGCCCCAGAAGTCTCGGCCGCCGAAGACGTAGCCGGCCACGAAC
This sequence comes from Ottelia alismoides, assembly GCA_037367405.1. Taxonomy (NCBI): domain Eukaryota; kingdom Viridiplantae; phylum Streptophyta; class Magnoliopsida; order Alismatales; family Hydrocharitaceae; genus Ottelia; species Ottelia alismoides. The sequence goes on from JAZKJV010011532.1 coordinate 20,465, forward strand.
TGCGAGGAGCCGTTGAGGTTCGTGTGCACCTCGTCGCTGACGACGAGCAGGTCGGCGTAGCCATCGTCGTTCCAGTTGAGCACGGAGAACGACGCGCCGGCGTTGGACAGCTCGCGGTCGAGGAACGCCCCGCCGCTTGAACGAGCCGACGTCGAGCTGCCGCACGCGGTTCTGCCCGCGGACCGCAGGACGTCCTCGATCCAGTCGCGGTCGATGACGCGCGGCAGTTCGATGCCGTCGGCGAGACCGCCGAGCACCGCGGTGATGACCGTGGACGCGTGTTGTCCGCGCGCCGGATGAACACGAGATCCGTGAAACCGTCGCCGTTGATGTCGCCCATGCGGTCGGCCGCCCGGCCCACGTCGGCCGACACGAAGAGGTCCGCCTCGTCGGCCACGTTGCTCACCGTAGCGAGCTCGACCGGCCCGGAGCAGCACGTAGCTGCCGCGCGAGCCCGCGACGAGCAGATCGCGCATGCGGTCACCGTTGAGGTCTTCCAGCACCACGGAGCGCGTCAGGGCCTCGCCCTCCAGATCGCCCGCAAGCGCGAAGGCATCGCGCAGTTGCGGGTTGGTCTGGGCGGCGACGTCGATGCCGGGGATCACGCGCGGGCCCGCGCCGGGCGCCTGGGGACGCGCCAGATCGAACACGTATGGCGTGGCCGGGGCCTTCGCGACCTGCGCGACGACGCCCGTCGGCAGCGGCGCACCGAGCGCGTTGCCGTTGTAGAGGCGCAGCGCGTCGCCGGCCGGGCCGGCGACCGCGAGACGCGTGTACGTGACGCCGTTGACCGTGAACTCATCGGCACCGCTGAAGAGCTGCGGCTTCACGGCAGTCGTGCCCCGGCGCGGAGAAGCTGGCGCGTCCGGGCTCGATCTGCAGATCGGCGACGGGATCGGCAGTTCCGAGGGCGGTTCTCAGGGCCGTGCGCGACGGGCCGCTCAGGAACACGCGCGTGACCTGACGCTCCAGTTGCGCCGCCTCGTTGAGGCGCGTGCCGGACACCATCACCGCGGCCGCCAGGTCGTCCCGGCCGTCTCCGTTGAAGTCCCCGATTCCCCGGAAGCCGAGGTTCGCCAGCTGGATGGCGTCGCCGCTGGCAAGCAGGGAGGACAGGTTCACATTGCCGGACAGCGCGCCGCCGAAGACGAGGATGTCCTTTTCCGTGCTGTCGAGGAGGAGGTCCGCGGCGCCATCACGTCGATGTCCCCGGCCTGGAAGACGCGTACCGACGGATCCACACCCTGCAGCGTCGCGAATACGGCCGGCGCCTCCGCGCCGCTTCCGCCGGCGCGGAACGTGAGGCGCGGCGACCCGCTGCCGTGCGCGTCACGAAGTCGTCGATGCCGTCTCCGTTCTGGTCGCCGACACCCGTGCCGCGCACGCCGTCGAACCGGAAGGACTCGGAGGGATCGCTCAGCCATTCCTCCCGCGTGCGCCCGCCGTACAGGCGTTGTCCGCCGCTCGTGCCGAACGAGATGAGCAGATCGTCCGCCTGCGCGGCAGTCGGGCGGGTCGCGTCCCCGCGGGACAGGTCCGCGCCGACGACCTCGCGGAACTCGCCCGACGCGTCGCCCGGCGGATCCACGCGCAGCTCCGCGATGGCCGCCTGGCCGGCGGCCATTGCTGAAGTACTCGTACCGGATGTCGTGGAGCCCGGCGGCGAGGTTGACTTCCGCCACGATCGCCGCGTAGTCGTGCACACCGTCCGCGTCACCCACCAGCACGCCATTGATGTACAGGCGGGCCCCGTTCCGAGGAACCCACCACGAACCGGTGCACGCCGCTGGTCACGGCCTCGGAACTGTCCGGACCAGCGCACGGCGAACTTGCCGCCCATCGCCGGGACCGCGCCGAAGCCGGCACCGGGTGCCGTCGCGTAGCTGAACGGCGCCGACGGATTCGTGAGTTCGATGGTCGTCTGCGTGATGCCGAAGCCCTGCACTGCCGCCGCGGCGCCGCCGGTCACCACGTCCGGCAGCCGCCCCTCGAACTCGCTGTAGAACGGCACCGCCACCACGTTGCCCGACGCGGAATCGCGCAGCGCGATGCGCAGGTGGTTGTCGATGGCGAACGACTCGGTGGAGCCGGCGCGATAGCCCGGGCCGTCGGCGTAGATCTCGAGCGTGAGCGTGCTGGCACTGTGCGGCAGGAACTTGAGCCTCGGCGAGCGACCGATGTCGAGCAGACGGTCGGTTCCGGCACCGAACCCGAGCTGACCCTCGCGCATGAGGACGCCGGGGTCCTCGTTGAATCCGACGTGAGCGCCGTCGGAGGAGAACGACCCGTCGAGCACCGTGACGCCGTCGAGCTTCACGACGAGCCGGTCCTGATCACCGCCCGCCCAGCCGTCGATGAGCGCCAGGATGAAGTCGATGTCCACGCGGTCGTGCGCCGGCAGATCCGACAGGACGACCTTGATCGCGCCCTCCTCGCCCACGCCCTCGCTGCGCAGGAACTGCCCCTTCGGCAGGCTGGACGGCAGGCGCAGGACGTTCGCGTTCTCGGAGTAGTCGAAGTACTCGACCAGCAGCCCCCGGCCGACCACGGAAGTGACGTTGCCCGCGCCGGCGATCGACACTTCGCCGACGGACGTGCTCGGCAGGAAGAGATCGCGATCGGTGGTGATGTCGAGGACATCCCGCGCGTCGCGGTACAGCACGCTGCCGGGCACCACTTCGCGCCCGGCCGCGCCGGGCGGGTCCCAGTCGAGGCGCACGCCCGCGAAGCCGCCGTACTCGAACATCTCGACGCGGATGTCGTGGTAGCCCGCCGTGAGCGTCACCGATCCCGACTTCTCGGTGTAGCCGTGCAGCCCGTCGTGGTCGATGACGATCTGCCCGTTGATGAACAGTCGGCTGCCGTCGTCCGAGCCCAGGTGGAAGGTGTAGGTCCCCGCGGTGTCGATGCGGATCTGCCCGCCCCAGCGGACCGCGAAGAAGTCGTTGAGGTCCGCGAAGCCGGCGAAGCCCGGCCGCCGCTGTTCGGCACGTTCACGTTCTCGTCGATGCGCGTGTAACGGGGCGTGAGGTTGTCGAAGGCGACGTTGGCCACGCGCGGATTCGCGCTGAAGCGCACGCTCGGCGGGAGATCGTAGTACTCGCCGACGAGGCCGGCGTCCGCGGCGACGTTCTGCTGACGCCAGTCCGTCCGGCCGAACACGATGTACGCGCCCTGGTTCTCGGTCGCCTGGAGCGCACCCGTGGTCCCGTTCGGGCGCGCCTGCGTCACGGCAATGCCGATGTCGTCGAAGCCGTCGCCGTCGATGTCGCCGACACGGACGATCTCCGCCTTGTTGTTGGCGGTGCCCGCAAGGATCGGCGCCGGCAGGCTGAGCGTGATGGCGGTGCCGAAATAGTTGGGGTCGAGGCCGATGGGCGTGCCGAATGCGATGCGCGCGAACGTGGGTTGCGTGCCTACGCCGTCGCTCACGGACACCACGGCATCGCCATAGCCGTCGCCGTTGATGTCGCCGAGGGCGATGTAGACCGGCTGGCCCAGCAGGTCGAGGGCGCTGAAGGTCTTCGCGGCCTCGCTCGCATCCACCTGCACGGTGTCACCCAGAGGATCGAGGAACTTGATCCGGTACTGGCCGACACCGAACTCGGTGACGAGCGGCACGCCCGAGAGCGGCGCGCCGAAGGTGAAGCTGCCGTTGCCGGTCTGGAACAGCGTGACGTGGTTGCCGTTGGCGGAAAGATCCCGCGCCTGCACGCCGTTGGCGAGCGGATCGGCATCGGTGGCGTCCTCGAAGCGCCAGTAGCCCTGCAGCCCGGACTCCTGACCGGTCAGCACGCGCTGGAAGTTGCGACGGACCTCCTCGGACGTGCGCGCGGTGTTCCACACGCGCACCTCGTCGATGGTCCCGGCGAAGTTCTGCCCGGACGGGATCGCCTGACGGCCGCCGATGCGGAAGTCGTCCTGGCTCGACGCGACGTCACCGATGTTCCCCGAGCCCTGGAACGTGTGCGCCAGCACGCCGTTCTTGAAGGTGTCGACCCGACCGCGGTCGTAGACGACGGCGATGTGGGTCCACTCGTTCAGTTCGGCCCGCACGCCCGTGTTGATCCACGCCCAGCCGGGATTGGTGTTGGCAAAGGCCCACCGGATGGTGCCGTCGGAAAAGCGTGCGACCTCGTACTCGCCCTCGCGGTTGACGATGATGCCGCCGCCATCCCCGCCCGTCCCGATGCCGGTCGGCCGGATCCACGCCTCGATCGTGACGGCGGTGCTCATCTCGAGCGACGGACGCACGCCGGCGTTGACGTAGTCGGCGATCTGCCCGGCCTCGGGGTTGTGCACCCCGTCGAAGGTCAGGCCGCGCCCCGCGAGGTCCGGATCGGCCATGACCTCGGGAATCACGTGCAGCAGGTAGTACTCGGGCGTGCCCGAGAAACGCTCGCGCGGCACGAGGGAAACGCCCTCGCCGGGGTCGGAGTCCTCGGCGGGGAACAGGTACGCCTGCAGCTTCGAGTCGCTGTCCTCGGTGATGATCGAGTCGATCACGTTCACCTTGACCACTTCGATCATGTCGCGCGTCAGCACGGCGCTCCCGGCGCTGCCGAAGCGGCGCAGGGCCTCGGGCGCGGACAGGATGTACCAGTCGCCCGTGTCGCCCAGGTGGAAGTTGAGGCCGTCGATGATGGAGCCCTGGCGCACACCGGGGAGCTGCCCCGCGTAGGTGACCGCGTCGTTGCTGCTGGAGAAGCCCTCGCGCGTCTGGAACTCGTAGCTGTCCGGCTCCAGCACGAAGTCGCCGGAGAGCAGGTCACCGCCGGAACCGCCCGAGATGCGGTCGTCGCCGCCGAAGCCCATGATGATGTCCGCGCCCTCGCCGCCCTCGATGGTGTCGTCGTACGCGCCACCGAAGAGCCGGTCGTTGCCGGCGCCGCCGCGGATGGTGAGGTTCACGAGGCTCGCGCGGGCTTCCTGGTTGCCCTCCTTGATGCCCCATTCCTCCGTGCGGTTCGGGTATTTGAACTCGGGGTTGGCGTGGACCACGTCGTCGCCCGCGCGGACGTCGATGACCTGCTGCTCCACGTCCTTCGTGCGGTAGTAGGAGTACAGCTGCACGAACATGGGCGAGCCGGTGGTGAGCGGCGAGAAGCCGAGTTCGATCACCGCGGTGTCGGACGGATCGGCCACGCGCAGTTCGAGCACGCTGCCGCGCGTGGAGAGCTGGAGCACGCCGCCGGGGAACTCCACGTCGATGCGCGCGGTGAGTCCTGCAGCGAGCAGTGCGGTATCGATGGCGTCCGCGAGGTCCTGACCCAGGTCGCTGATGGACGTGTTGTTCTCGGTGACGGCGCGGGAGAGCGTCACGTCGACGAGCTGGGTGGCTCCGGGCACCACGAGACGGAAGTGCGCGTCGGCGCTCAGCTGCCCGTTGAGCGGGCCCTGCTTCCCGGCCTTGACGACCGTCTTTTCGGTCATGAACTCCTGGTTCGCGGTGTCCCACTGGAGCGCCGTGAACTCGTAGCGATGCAGGAAGATGTCGTAGCGGATCGCGACGTCGTCCTTCGTAGATTTCCTGGCTCGAGGTTCACGGCCGCTCCAGTGGGACACCGCGAACCAGGAGTTCATGACCGAGAAGAGGTCCGTGAGCGTCTGGAGGCTCGCCTCGCCGTTCTTGAGCAGCGCGGGACCATCGGGGACCAGCTGGAAGGTGTCGTTGCCCTCGCCGCCGAAGAGCAGGTCCTCGGCCTGGCGGTCGAGACCGCCGGTGAGCACGTCGTTGCCCGCACCGCCGAAGATCCAGTCCTCGCCGGCGCCGCCCTGCAGGACGTCGTTGCCCGCACCGCCGAGGATCACGTCGCGGCGGCTGATCTGCGGCTTGTTGGTGAAGTCCACCGTGGACACGTCGTCCGTGCCGAGGTCGATGGTGAACTCGTAGGTGGTGGGATCTGCTGCGGCGAGAACACGCGCACCAGATACTCGCGGCCCGCCTCCAGGCCGGCCAGGGACAGCCGGCTCGTCTGGCGGCCCGCGAGGTTCAGCACGGCGGTGCCGAGGTAGCTCACGTCCACCGGCGCGGCGGGCGCGGTGGGATTGTCGGGGTTGATCGGGCTCGCCGCCTGTCCCGCGTCGGGGGTGCCCACCTGCGTCACGAGCGTGTACCGCGCCGGCGTCGCCGGCGTGGAGACCTTGATGTAGTAGTCGCCCGCCGCGAGCCCGGCGAGCGAGGCGCTCAGTGCCAGTTCGCCGATCTTCACGCCGCCGGCGACCCGGGTGCCCACCCGGTCGTAGATCTCCAGCACGAGGTCGTCGGCCGCCGCGTTCTTCACGAGGCCGATGCGGTCGTCCTCGGCACCGGTGGACGCCAGCGTGAACTTGAAGAAGTCCACGTCGGCGGTACCTGCGCCGTGCAGCGTGAGGCCTTCCACGCGTGCTAGGCCGCGGATGTCCGGCAGCACGAAGGCCGAGGCGAAGGACTCGTTGCGCGTGCCGGCGTCCACGAAGTCCTGCTGGAGCTGCAGCGCGCCGGCGGTGCGCGGCGTTCCGTCGGCGTTGTAGAGCGCGAGCCCGAGACCGTCGAGGTCCGAACTGCTGGTGAGCGAGATGTTCGCGGCGGCGCCGGGCGCGTTGGCCAGCGAGAACCGGAACCAGTCGGCGTCGAGACCGCTGTCGATGGTGAGGCCCTTCACGCGCGTGCTCTGCGTGAGGGGCGCGGGACAGCAGCTGCCGCGCGAGGCTGCTCACGTCGTTGCGCTTGTCGCGGTCCGCGGCGTCCACGAGGATCGCGTTGCCCGCCGTGATCAGCACGGTGTCGTCGCCGTCGCCGGCGTCCACCCACACCGTCTTCTGCACGGTGGGGCCCACGGTGACCTTGTCGTTGCCGCCGAGGGCATCGATGAGGATGACGTCGTAGTCGCCCTCCCCGCCGAGGATCTCGTCGGCGAGGTTGGTCTCGATGAAATTCGTCTGTTCGAGCGCCAGCGTGCGGTCGGTGCTGTTCGGGTCGATGGCACCGGCCTGCGCGTCGAGGTCGTCGGAATCGACCACGCGCTCGGTATCGTCCCAGATGGGAATGCCCGCGCTGTTGAGCGCCTTGGCGTCGAGCCGGATCTGCGCCGAGAAGGTCTGCGCGCCGTTGTTGTTGGTGAGCCGCGTGACGAGGTGGTAGTCCCCGCAGGAGACCAGGTTCGGTCACGTAGTCCACCGCGATCTCGTCGTTGGCGCCCGTGCCGCCCACGTACCAGACCTTGCTGTTCTGCCGGGCGTAGTTCTTCCAGTCCTCGCCGAGCAGGCCGCCGTCGAGCGACTCGAAGGCGGTGCCGTCGGCACGGAACAGCTTGTCGTTGCCGCCGTTGCCGAAGAGGAAATCGACGCCCGTGCCGCCGTACAGCTCGTCGTCCTGGTTGGAGCCGAGCATCCGGTTGAGGCCGGTGTCCTCCAGCACGTAGGGCGCCTTCGTCGGGTCGGCATCGAGCCGGCCGTCGTTGTCGAGGTCACCGTCGTTGTTGTGCAGGTTGCCCGCGGTGTCCACGAATACGCCGAACTGGCCGCCGGACCGGGGATCGTCCGACCACGCGTACAGGAAGCTGCGGCGGAGCCGCCGATGGCGTCGTCGTCGCCCTGGCCGCCATAGAGGTAGTCGACGTCGCTCGTGGAGCCTTCGCCGCCCCACAGGCGGTCGTCCCCGCCGTAGCCGAAGAGGGTGTCGCTACCGCTGCCGCCGTCGAGGCGATCGCGGCCGCCGCCGCCGGTGAGGGTGTCGTTGCCGGGACCGCCATCGAACACGCCCACGAAATCGTTGCTGCGATCGTTGAGCGGGCTCAGGTCCAGCGTGAACACCTGGACACTCTCGACGACGCGTTCGCGGCCCGGAAGGCGATGGTGTCGTTGCCGCCCTGGCCTTCCACCTGGATCTGTTCCACCAGCGGCACGCCGTCGCCGCCGAGCCACTTCGCGCGGAACGTGCGTGTTCCAGGCGAGTTGCCGGGGTTCAAGAAGTCCGTCTGGGTGAAGGTCACGTGCAGACGGCCGTCGGCGATCTGTCCGAGCAGGATCTCGTCGAAGAGATTGGTACCCTTGATCTCCAGGATGTCGGTCGCGTTGTCGTCGAGGACATCACCCTGGAAGTCGTCGCCGAAGTGTCCGTCGAAGACTTCGTTCTCGTCCGGACCCAGCGGCTTGTAGTTGAACTCCACGTCCATCAGCAGCAGGTCGATGGCCGCCGCCGCCGTAGAGCTTGTCGAGACCGTCCTGACCCTTGAGCCGGTCGCCGTCGGCACCGCCCCAGAGTTCTGTCGTTGCCGCCGCCGCCGAACAGCTGGTCCTGGCCGGAGCCGCCGACGAGCCAATCGTTCGCGCCGACGATGTCGGCCAGCGTGCTGTCGCCGTAGAGCGGTCCGGACACGCGGTCGCCGTGGAGGTAATCGTTCCCGCTGTCCCCCACCAGGATGTCCCGGCGCAGGTTGCCGAACAGCAGGTCGTTGCCCGCGCCGCCGTGCAGTTCGTCACCCATCAGAAGGCCTTCGGCCGCGATCGCCGCAGCGTCGTCCGTGAAGCGCACGTCCGAGTAGGCGTACAGACGGTCCACGCCGTCTCCACCGTAGAGCCGCTGACCCAGTTGCTGGCCTTCGGTCGCGGTGCGATCCCCGCCGACACCGTTCACGAGCACGCCGGCGTCCCCGCGACGGCCCGCATCGCCGTAGAGGAAGTCCGCACCCGCGTCGCCATAGAGCTGGTCGATGCCGTCACCGCCGTAGAGCGTGTCGTTGTCCTTGCCGCCGCGGATCACGTCGTCGCCGCGCTCGCCGCGCACGATGTCGTCGCCGGTGCCGCCGTCGAGATAGTCGGAGTCGTCGCCGCCGAAGAGGTCGTCGGTGTCGAAGCCGCCGAAAAGGAAGTCGATGCCGCCGTCGCCACGCAGGATGTCCTTGCCATCGGCGAGATCGCCGTCCACGGACAGGTTGTCGAGCACCAGCGGGTTGATGCGCGGCGGCACGAAGCCGGTGGGGAACCGGGCCTCGTTCAGGTCGAAGGCAAACGGCGTGGTGAAGTTCGCCGGGTTGGAAAGATCGAACGCCGCCCGCAGCGCCTTGTCGAGTCCGCCCCACAGGACGTCCTGACCGAGCCCGCCTTCCAGCACGTCGTCGCCGGCGTCACCGATGATGAAGTCGTCGCCGTCGCCCCCGAAGACGGTGTCGTCGTCGTCGCCGGCCTGAATGTTGTCGTTACCCGCGAGGCCGCGGATCGTGTCATTGCCGTCACCGCCGCGGAGGTCGTCCGCGCCGAGATCGCCCCAGATCTGGTCGTCGCCTTCCCGCCCAGGATGAGGTTGCCCGCCGTGGACGAACCGGCCGCGCTCGCGCCCCCGTAAAGACGATCGTTGCCGGCGCCGCCCTCGATGTCGTCGAAGCCGTCCTCACCGAAGACGGTGTCATCGCCGTCGCCGGCCCGGACGGACGTCGGTGCCGCCGCCGGAGCGGATGATGTCGTTGCCGCCCTGGCCGAAGATCCGGTCGGCGTCGTTCAGCGCCGTGATGACGTCGTTGCCTTCCGCCCCGGTGTTCTCGCCGGCCTTGTCGTCGCCGTAGATCGTGTTGTTGCCGGCACCACCGTCGATGGTGTCGTTGCCGCCGCCGCCGTAGATGCGATCGGGGTCCGACTCGCCGAAGATCGTGTCGTCGTCCTGGTCCCCGTAGATCTCGTCGGTGCCCGCGCCGCCGCGGATCGTGTCGCGGCCCGTGTGCCCGCGGATGAAGTCCTTGCCGGCCCCGCCGTCGATCGTGTCGTCGCCGGCATCGCGGAGATCTCGTCGTCGCCCGCGCCGCCATCGAGGACGCGTTACCGTCCCCGCCGCGGACGGTGTCCGAAGCCCGTCCTCGGCATGGACCGTATCGTCTCCGGCATTGCCTTCGATGGTGTCGTCACCCTTGCCGCCCCAGATGCGGTCGTTGCCGCCATGGCCGAACACGGTGTCGTTACCGCCGCTCGCGCCCTTGCTGGTGTCGCGGATGCTGGTGTCGATGAAGCTGAAGAAGTTGCCGGCCGAGGCCAGGGTGAAGACGACGCCGTCCGCAAAGATGACGTCGTTGCCGGGCGGCGCGCTGGAGCCGGGGAACAGCGGGTCCTCGTCACCACGGATGAGGTCGTCCTCCGCCGCCGCCGATGATGATGTCGTTGCCCGCACCTCCGTCCACGGTGTCGGCGCCGTCGCCGAGGCTCGCGCCCGCCGACAGGACGATCTGTTCCTTGTCGAGCCGGGGCCTTGTCCGCGACGATGAAGTCGTCGCCGCCGCGGCCGCGGATGATGTCCGAAACGCCCTCGCCGTAGATGATGTCCGCGAGGTCGCTGCCCTCGATGAGGTCGTCGCCTTCACCGCCCTTCACGACGCCGCGCGCGGCGCCGAGACGGATGATGTCGTTGCCGGAGCCGCCCTCGATCTCGGCGGTGAGATTCGAGTCGGTGACCCCGGAAAGATCGACGGTGTCGTCACCCTCGCCCGCGAGCGCGATGATGCGCGAGGTGACGTCGTACTCCTGCGCCATCGATTCCGTCACGCCCAGGTTGGGCGCCCAGACCAGCACCTTGCCCGCACCGTTCTGCTTGACGAAGAACTGCTCGGGGATGTCCGTGTCGTTGCCTTCCAGACGGTCCTTGGCGGACTTGCCCATGTTGAGCTGCAGCACGCCGTCCGGCAGTTCCGTGGCGAGCGTGGGAATCCGGGTGAACGGAATCTCGAAGCTGACGATCTCGATCTCGGGCGTGATGTTGAAGGTCTTGTCGATCGAGAAGATCCCCAGGTTCACGCTGAGGTACGCGAACAGCTGCGCATAGATGCGCCCCGTCACATCGAAGATGGCGAGCGGCGACAGCGCCGGCTCGCCGTACTTGAACTCGTTGAGGAAGTTGGTGGCCAGCTCGTAGATGCGCAGCTTGCCGTCCTCGTCCGGGTCGTGCAGGTTGAAGTCGATGGTGAAGAAGATGCCGCCGCCGACGCCTGCCTTGGCCGCCACCAGGTTGATCTCGGCGGAGGCCGTGATGCCGCCGTAGAAGCGCACCTCCGGAATGTCCTGCCCGGCCGCGTTCCAGTCGCCGACGTAGAAGCCGTCGAACAGCGTGAGCGGATTGCGGAAGCCGCCGTCCATGAAGCGGCGGAAACCCAGCGTGTCGTAGCCGAACGAGAAGTCGATGTCGACGCCCACGCGGCCTTCGATGGCTGCGCCCAGCGGACCCCAGATGGGGAAGAACTGCGAATAGCGGAACTCGAACTTGAGGGGCGCCGGGTCGATCCGGATGAGGTCCACCTCGTTGCCCATCAGCAGCCCGAAGATCTGGCCCGGGTCCGTGAGGATCGGGAAGGAGATCATCTGGCCGAAGGTCTGTTGCCCAGGCTGCGGGTGAAGGACGTGGAGCGGCTCGCGCCCGGGTTGGCCGCCTCCAGCTGCGACATCGTCTGGTTGAAGTCGAAAGACGAGCTGTTGGTGGGTGTGAAGCCCTGGCGGAAATTGCTGTTGCGGCTCGACAGATTGCCCCGGAGATTGGGGTTGTTCACGTCGTAGATGACGAAGCCACCGAACGGAATGAACAGCGTGTCGACGTCGGTCGGGATGCTGTTGATGAGCGAGAGATGAAGCCCGCGATGTCGCGGATGAGACCCACGTTGAAGCGCTCGGGCGGCACGATCTGCTGGGCGAGGTCGAGCAGCGTCGTCGGCCGGCCGGACAGATCGGAGATCACCGGGATCGGCGTGGTCAGCACGTCGATGAGCGGCTGGATCGGCTCGGTGATCTTCTGCACTTCCTTGACGATGGGCAGCACGTAGTTCGAGATGAACGTGCCCATGTCCATGCCGACGTTGCGGAACTCGACGATCTTCAGGCCCTGCTGGATGGAATCGCCCAGGGCGCCGAAGCTGACGAACTCGCCGGCATCGCGGTCCCCGATGGCCCACTCGAGGATGAAGTCCGCGGTGATCTTGGGGAAGGCCGTCTCGGCGTTGGGCACGAACTCGTTGTTGAGCCGCAGTTCCATGCCGAGGTCCACGTTGGCCTCGGCCGCCACGCCCGCGTTCAGACGGATGTTGCCGAACTGGGTGATGCCGACGCGCTCGTCCTCGCCCGTCGTGGTGGTGAGGTCGATGGCGATGCTGGCGCCCAGCCCCGGTCGTGCCGTTGTCGGCCGCGTCGATCTGCAGGATGCCCAGCGTGCCGGTGATGCCCGCGCCGGGCAGGGTGACGTCCACATCGAGACGGAGCTCGTCCGGATTCGACAGGTTGAGGTAGAAGCCCTTGCCTCCGCCGATGCCGAAGCCGAAGTTGACCTCCCAGTCGACGGACACCTCCACGGCGCCGCGTGTCTCCAGGCCGAGGCCCGGAATACCCAGGTCGAAGTCGATGCCGGTGCCCGCGCTCACCGCGTTGCCGCCGAGCTGGATGTCCCACTGCATGAACAGCTCGCGGATGGGCACACCGGGCTCGTCGATGTTGGTGGTGAGCCCGATGTCGTCGACGGTGATCTGGCCGTCCTCGTTGCGGTCGCCGAGGATGCCCGCGCCGTTCAGCCGGATGGTCTCGTGCAGCAGTTCGTAGAGCTTGACCGAGATGAAGTTGGCGGTGGGATCGTTGGAGGTCTCGACGACGGTGCGCAGCTCGTCGATGAAGTCCTCGCGGAAGTCCGCGATGAAGGTGGCGGCGCTGCCCAGCTTGTCGCCCACCATGGGCATCTTGAGCCCGGCCATCTCGCCGTCGAGGAAGTCCTGCAGCAGCGCGAGGAAGCCGTCGACTCCGTCGATGATCAGCAGGATGTTGTCCATCGCGCTGAACTGGCTGAAGTCGAAGTTGAGGATCTGCGGGTCGACGTAGATGAACTGGTTGTCGGCGTCCCCCACCGTGCCGCCGATCACGAGTCCGTCATCGAGACTGGCCGAGAGCCGGCCGCCGATCTCGATGTTGCCGCGGAACAGGCTCTCGGTCGGGAAGTCACGGGCAGCGTGCCCGAGACGTCGATGCTCATGCCGACGTCCACGGCGGTGCTCAGGCTGCTCAGGAGATCCTGGATGAGGATGCGGCGGCTGTCCTGCGTGGACCCGGTCATGACCGAGTCCTTGAGGGTGAGACCGAAGTCGCCCGCGATGCCCAGATTGCCCTCGATGATGCGCCCGCCCACGAAGGCGCCGCCGTCCGGATCGCCGAGTCCGATGGAGAACGCGATGTCCTCCGCCCCGGCGTCGATGTGACCCGTGATGCCGGTGTCGCCGAAGATGAAGAGCTCCGTCGGGTTGTCGAGGTTGAAACCGAATGCGAGCTTGAGGTCCAGGTTGCCCTGCGTGCGGAGTCCGCGCCGCCGGACAGTTCGAAGCCCGCGGTGGGCAGCTCGAAGCCGATGGGCAGGGCCTCGGAGAAGCTGGGGTTGAAGCTCAGGTCGAAGCGCAGGATGCTGTCGCCGCCGTCGCGCACCATCGACAGGTCGAGCAGATCGCTCGACGCCGGAATGTTGAAGATCTCCTTCAGCTTCTGTTCGAGCGCCTGCAGCGTGGCCACGCCGCTGCCCTCGGCGGCGTCGAGCGCCTGCGCGAAGTCGTCGGCGTAGCTCAGCATGTCGTTCACGCTGAGGTTGATGAGCGGGATGTCCTCGTTGAGGAAGCCGAAGGCCTCGAACTCGGTGAGGAAGTCCGACAGCCCGCGCAGGGCCTCCAGGATGTCCGTGAAGCCGATGTCGTCGAACTGGCCCAGCTCGTCGAAGCCCGAGGTGGTCACGGAGACCTGCGGCGCCTGCGACGCGAACGGGTCGCCGATGTCCGTGATGGCGATCGTGACCTTGGGTTCGTTGCCCGTCTGGATGAGCCCGAAGGACGGATTGAGGTCGACCGCGAACTCCAGCTGACCGCTGCCGTCCACGACGGGCGCATCGATGAGGGTGTCGATGTCCGACAGGCCTTCCAGCAGTTCCTTCAGCGTGATGCGGCCATCGGCGCGGCTCGTGCCGGGGTCCTGCAGGGCCATCGTGATGTCACCCTGGATCTGCCCGTCCCCGGTCAGCTTGACGCCCACGAACCCGAAGCGGGCGCCGAGCTCGACGCCGTCGCCCGGCGTTTCGATGTTGAAGCCCGCACGGGCGTGGGCATTCTCGATGAACAGGCGGTCCAGCGTGTCGATGCCGCCCAGCGGTGCGCTGTCGATGATGAAGTCACGCACCTCGTCGGGGTCGTCGGGGTCGACGACGTCCGCCCCCCAGGATGCCCAGCAGGCTGGCGGCGTTGGAGCCGATGGCGTTCTCGACGCGGAACACCGTGTTGCCGCTGCCGGTGGTGTCGCGCAGCCGCAGGCGCGAATCGTTGTCGGTGAACGTGACCTGCACGCGCCCGCCGGTCTGGCCCTGGATCGCGCCGATGACGTCGCCGAGCGTGGCGTCCGTCCCGAGCGCATCGAACGAAACGTTGCGCTTCACGCCGTCGCGCGTCGTGATGATGATGTCTGCCGTGGAGGCGGAGTTGGTCGTGGCCAGCCCTAGTTGGGTGACGGCGACGCTGCCCGCCGCGGCGGTGATGTCGAAGCTCGCCGCTCCGGGCACCTTGGACGCGAAGATGAGACGCCGGCCCTCGGAGCTGACGACGATCTTGTCCTTCAGCACCTTGACGCCACCCACCTCGGCGTCGTCGATGGCCTTCTGCACGTCGGCCACGACGTCCAGGATGCTCATGTTCTGCGTGGTCTCGGACCGCGCCACCGTGACGGCGACCGGGCTGCCGTTGTTGACGCCGTCCAGCGCCACGTTGAACGTGGCATCGGCGCTCAGCCGCCCGGGGCGGCCCACGAGCACGTTGGTGGCGCGGATGCGCGTCTGCCCGTCGACGGTCTCGGAGGTCTGGTTGTTGCCGAAGCCCAGCTGCGACGCTGCGCTGTTGGCAGACTTGTAGGTGAAGCTCGTGACGCCGCCCTGACCCACCAGCACCAGACGGTTCTCGGGTGTGACTGCGCCGGTCTCCTCGTTGCGCAGCGCGCCCTGCGCCACGCCGATCTGCCCGGCGAGCCCCGCGGCCGCGAGCGCGGCGGAGACGTCCGCCATGAGATCTTCGACGGTCTGGTTGGAGGCGGTCGCTGACTGCGCCCACGGTGACGAGCACGTCCTCGGTGGCGTTGCCCACACGCACACGGAACTGCGCGTCGGCGCTCAGCTGGCCGAAGCTCAGCCGGACGTCGTTCGGCGCCGCGATGATGCGGTCCTTGCTGAAGGTGATGGCACCGCCCTTGAGACTGGCGAGCGTGGTGCCGTTGCTCAGGCGGACGTAGCCCTCGTCGCCCAGGTAGATGCCCAGACGGATGCCCAGTTCACCGTCGGCGGTGAGTTCCAGATCGCCGTCGCCCGTGATGTCCGCGATGTCGCCCAGGTCGATGTTGAAGTCGAGCGGCACGTCCACCTTCGCGAAGGTGCGCTGGAGCAGCAGATCGACGATGAGGGATTCGCTGGCGGCGTCGTAGCGGATGGTCTCGCTGTCCTGCAGGCCGAGGATGGCCTTCAGCGCATTGGCCAGGCCCTGCGCCGTAGTGAAGGTGGGGTTGTTGTCCTTGTCGACGAGCTTGGCGGTGTCATCGTCGAGCTTGTCCGCGGTGCCGTTGTCGTCGTACATCAGCGCCTTCTGGACGAGGTCGCCGAGCTGCAGCGCGCCGCGCACGGCATCACCCACCAGCGGGATGTCGACACTGAAGGCGTCGGTGTTCTTGAGGTCCGCCAGCCAGCCCGTGATCTGCGCGAGCAGGCTCACGAAGGTGCCCGCATCCATGTTGTTGAAGCGGGACAGATCGGTGAGCGACGCGGGCAGCGTCGTGCTGATGGTCGAGACGTCGCTCAGGTCCGACCAGTCGAGCGTGATGGCGTTGGCCGGGTTGGCCGCGAGCCCGATGAACGGCGCGCTGATCGGCAGCACGATGGTGCCCGAGCCCTCGAAGGCGAGGTTCGCTCCGGACAGCGCACTGCCCAGTTCGGAGAAGTCGATGCGGCCGTTGCCGTTGCCCCCGGCCGGCTCGGCAGCGCGAGGGAGAAGGTGGCATCGGCGGTGATGCTGCCGTCCACCACCGAGACGCCCAGGAAGCCGAAGCGCGCGCTCGCGTCGAGGTCCAGCGCCTCGACGCCCAGCCGGGCCGTGGCCTGGGTGTTCTTCGCGAACATCCACGCGCCCGGGTTGGCGGGCGTGGCCCGCAGGTTGTCGAGATCGATGCCGAGCGTGGTCCCGAAGGTGAACTCGCCGTGATGGCCGCATCGGTGGAGAAGCTGAGGTCGGCGAGACCCGATTCGAGATCGAATCCGAGGTCGAGGGCGGCGGCCTCGGCCAGCACCTGGGTGAAGGAGAGATCCCAGGTGAGTTCCTTCGACGCGCCGTCGAACGCGAGACCGAACTCGGACGGACTCACCCCGATCCGGGCGGCAATGCCGCGATCAGGTCCTGGATGGTCTCGAAGTTCGCGTCGCCCGAGGCGGCACTGAGCGGAGCGAACACGTTGCTGTCGAGGTAGTCGGCCACCGCCACGAGCTGGTCGAGCGTGTCGGCCAGCAGCGGGACGTCGCGGGCCGGCGAACCGGGTGGAGAGGTCCGTGAAGGCGCGCAGCTGATCGAGCACCTGCTGGGCGTCGATCCGCAGGAAGTCGAGGAGCGTCTGGGCCGGCCCGACGCCGGCGGACAGGCTGACCGTCGCGGGGTCGGTGATGTCGGCCCACGGAACGTGAGGCTCGCGGCGCCAAGGTCGAACGGCGCCGTCTCCCCGGGAAGCACGGCTGCGACGCGCGCGTCGACCGTGAGCGCCAGATCGTCGGCGGCAGAATCGGCCACGACGAAATCGAGCGCGCCGGCCAGGGCTCCGGGACCCGCGAGCGCGCCGTCGAGGTCCAGGATGCGCACGCGGTTGTCGCTGCCGGAGGGGTCCTTGAGCACGAGATCGATGCGCAGGCCCGGGTCCGTGGCGAGGTCGGCATCGGCCAGCGTGACGTCGACGAAGCCGACGCGCCCCCCCGCCTGGAGGTCGCCTGCCACCTGGATGTCACGCACGGAAAGCCGTGTGGCGCCTCCGGTGGTGTCGACGTAGAAGCCCTGGGCGTCGACGCCGAACACCACGCGCAGCGTGACCTCCGCGCCGATGCGCAGGGACCCGCCGAGGTCGACCACGCCGCCCAGCTGCTGCGCGAGCACGTCCAGGTCGGCCTGGCCTTCGATGCGACGGACGATCGTGGCGTCGAAGCGGGTGTCGCCGGCGCCGTGGTGAGCGTGACGTTGCCGGCGACGGTGTCGAGATTGTCGAGGCTGGCGCGCAGCTGGGCCGCCGTGAGGCCCGCGACGGACGCCAGGCTGAAGCCGTTGGGGCCCGATTCGATCAGCCGGCGGAAGCCCGCGAGCACGGCATCCGGCGCCGACGAGGTGCGCCCCTGGAGCGCCAGCGGCAGGGTGTTGCCGAGGAGGGCCAGGTCGTCCCAGCCGCCGTCGGCACTGCCGTCGAGAAAGTCGAACAGCTGCTGCAGGCCCTGCCCGAGGGTGTCGCCCTGGGTGGCCGTCGCGGCGTCTGCGCCGAGCACGGTCTCGACATTGCGGAGTTCCACGCGGGCCCCCGCCGCGTCGCGCAGGAGGATGGTGCCGTCGGCGCGGGTGTACGCCGTCATCCGGGTCGCGCGGGTGCTGACGTCGACGGTGTCGCTGCCTCCGCCGCCGTCGATGACGAACGTGCTGGAGAACTGCATCGAGTCCAGCGTGATGACGTCCGCCCCGCCCCCCGCGTTGAACGTGAAGGTCCGGGTCGGCTCGCGGACGGTGTGGTCCTCGAAGGTGCCGTTCAGGCTGTCGATGAGGATGCGGCCGGTCGTCGGGGCATCGGTGATGCGGAAGGTGTCCACGCCGTTCGTGGCCAGGTTGAACACCTTCTCGGGGGCGACGGTCTCGTCCGGCAGGGGCTCCATGCCGCGGTAGGCGACCGTCTGCCCGTCGAGCTGCACCGTGCCGGAGTCCGGGCCCGTCGCGTTGAAGATGACGATGCCCACCTGCCGTTCGGCGATGACCAGGGAGTCGAAGCCGCCCGCCCCGCCGTCGATGATGCCGCTGACCGACGCGTCGGGGCCGAGGATGAAGGTGTCACGATCGTTCGCGCCGCCGGTGACGTCGCCGGCGACGTCACCCCGGATCGTCCAGACGCGTTCCGGTGTGGCCTGCCATTCCGGCGGGGTGACGATGCCCGGGCTCACCGACTGGGGCCCGGCCTGCAGCGTCACCTCGATGGGGGCGGGCTCGGGCGAGGCCGTCGTGGTGCGCAGGATCTCGGGCACGCCTGCGCCGGGAGGTCCGCCGAGAGCAGCATCCGCGGCTCGAGGGCCTCGAACATGGCTTTGCGCCGGAAAGGCACCGGCACGCTTCGCGTGGAACGCGAGGCAGGCACACGCAGGAGACGCGACAGAGAAGGACGGCGGACCATGATCGAACACCCCTTTGCGCCCGGCCGGGCGGCAATAGCTTCGCGGCCGGGGTCGCCGGGGCGCGAAGCGAGGCGCTCGCACGTCGGAAGTCGAGGTGAGGGGCGCGGTCGCGAGTCGAGCCGCCGGAGTCCCAGCGAACACCTCCCTGGGCTACGAACCCGGGAGAATCGACGGCGCAACCGAAAGGCGTGCGCGAAGGAGGACTGAGAGGCACCCGCCCCGACACGTCCCCCGCCCAGATATCAGATTTGTTATAGCGCGAGGGTTCGATACGGAACAGGCCGCTGTGCGGCCCGAGGTCTCCTCACGTCTTGTGAGAAAAATACACCCTGGCTCGCGCTTTTGTCCACCGTGTTGCACGGAGCGATCGGAGTCGGGAAAACCGTCGGATTTTCCGTGCTTTACATTGGTGCCTCCACCGGACAGAAATCGCCTGTCGGCCGAGTCTTCCCGGGGCGCGTTGACCGACCCATGCACTCACCCAGACCGATGACCTCCAAATTCGTCCTGTCCGTCCTCGCCGCCGCCGCCGTCTGCGCGGCCCCCGCCTTCGCTTCCGAGTACGACTGCCTCATCGAGGCGCGCCAGACCGTCGAGATCCGCAGTCCGGTCGAGGGCCTGATCGAGCAGGTCCTGGTCAAGCGGGGGGACACCGTGCGGCGCGGCCAGCTGCTGGTCACCCTCGAGTCCGGCGCCGAGAGGGCGCGGCCGAACTGGCCCGGTCGAAGGCGACGATGGAGGGGCCCCTCAAGGCGGCGGAATCCCGGCTGGACTTCGCGCGCAAGAAGGAGGACCGCACCGTCGAGCTGTTCAAGCAGAACTTCGTGTCCGCGGGCGCCCTTGACGAAGCGCGCACCCAGCGCGAACTCGCCGAGTCGGAACTGCGCGAGGCGCGCGAGAACCGCAAGCTGAACGAGCTGGAGCTCCGCCGTGCGGAGGAGGTCGTCAAGCTTCGCACCATCCGCAGCCCCTTCGACGGCGTGGTGGTGGAGAAGTACCAGTCGCCCGGCGAGTTCGCCACCACCAACGTCAAGAATCCCATCCTGAAGATCGCCGAGGTGAACCCCCTGCACGTGGAGGTCGTCATCCCGGCGAGCCAGTTCGGCAAGATCCGCAAGGGGGGTCATCGCCAGCGTCCGGCCCGAGGCGCCCAACGGCGTCTTCAAGGCGGTCGTCACGACGGTCGACACCGTGATGGATGCGGCGAGCGGCACCTTCGGCGTGCGTCTCGAACTGTCCAATCCCGGCTTCCAGATCCCCGCCGGGGCCAAGTGCAAGGTCGCGTTCGGCGGCAAGTAGTCGCGGCCCCTCGGGGCCGGGCTCCTCGTGCTGGCCGGCGCGGGCCACGTGGCCGCCCAGCAGAACCTGGCGCGGCTCAGCGTCGAGATCCCGCCCGGCAAGTTCAAGACCCTCCGGCTCCGCAATGCGCCTGCCGAGGCGCAGGTCGCCCTGGCCGTGAAGTCGTCCTCGCGCATCATGGTGTCCGTGCTGAACGAGTCGGACGCGCGCACCTACCCGCAGACACAGGAGCCCCTGCTGACCGCGCCGGTCGAGCAGGCCATGTCGTTCAGTGTCACCCTCCCGGCGACGGGCAACTACTACGTGGTGTTCGACAATACGCGCGGCACCGAGAACGCCAAGGTGCAGATGGCGCTGCGCGCGGCGCGTGCCCGCGCTCCGTCGCAACCCGCGCCCGAAACCAGCCCTCCGCCCGAGAACCCTGACCGGCCGTCACCGCTGCGGCGGCAGCCGGGGATGCATGACATGTGACGTCGCGGGAAGGGGGAAGGGGGAAGGGGGAAGGGTGAGAACGCTACACGGGTGGTCGCGTGTGCGACGGACACCCACCCTCACCCCCGCCCCTCTCCTGAGGGCGAGGGGAGGTTACTGCGGGCGTAGCCCGCTTCTCGGACTGCTCACCCCCGCCCCTCTCCCTGAGGGCGAGGGGAGGTTACTGCGGGCGCAGCCCGCTTCTCGGACTGCTCACCCCCGCCCCTCTCCCTGAGGGCGAGGGGAGGTTACTGCGGGCTTCGCCCGCTTCTCGGGTTCCCCGCCCGGCTTCGATCAGCAGGTTCCTTCCCCTTCAAGGGGAAGGACAGGATGAGGATGGGGTGGGAACGCCGCACGGATGGTCGCGTGTGCGACGGACACCCAACCTCACCCCCGCCCCTCTCCTTGAAGGAGAGGGGAGATTCGTGCGGGCTTCGCCCGCTTCTCGGTTCCCCGCCCGGCTTCGATCAGCAGGTTCCTTCCCCTTCAAGGGGAAGGACAGGATGAGGATGGGGTGCGAACGCCGCAAGGATGGTCGCGTGTGCGACGGACACCCACCCTCACCCCCGCCCCTCTCCCTGAGGGCGAGGGGAGGTTACTACGGGCGTAGCCCGCTTCTCGGTTCCCCGCCCGGCTTCGATCAGCAGGTTCCTTAACCTTCGAGGGGAAGGACGGGACGAGGATGGGGTGGCCAGTCGCGGCATTCGCCATTCGTGCGCGTGCGACGGACACCACCCTCACCCCCGCCCCTCTCCACCTCGCACCGGAGGCGCTCGGATTCGGCAGGCACAGCCCAGCACGCAGGTGCTGGGCTGTGTCCAGCCTCATCCCTGAGGGCGAGGGGAGTTTCGCGCGGCCCTTCGGGCCGGGGTTCGGTCCCCCTTCCCTGTTCACTGCCCAGCAGCGACAATCCCTGGCTCCGCCGGAGCATTCATGGTCATCCAGTCCCTGCTCGATACCGACCTCTACAAGTTCTCGATGATGCAGGTCGTCCTGCATCAGTTCCCGGGCGCGCAGGTCGAGTACCGCTTCAAGTGCCGCAGTCGCGGAGTCGATCTCTCGCCCTATCTCGACGAGATCCGCGACGAGGTGCGACATCTGTGTTCGCTGCGCTTCCGCCGCGACGAGCTCGACTACCTGCGCGGGCTGCGCTTCCTGAAGAGCGACTACGTCGACCTGCTGCGCCTGTTCCAGCTCGACGAGAGCTTCATCGACATCCGCCACGCCCCCGACCAGCAGGGCGGCATCGACATCCTCATCCGCGGCCCTGGCTGCACACGATCCTGTTCGAGGTGCCCGTGCTCGCGATCGTGAGCGAGGTGTGGTTCCGCAATGCCCACCGCGACCTCGACACCGCGGAAGGCTTGCGCCGCCTCACGAACAAGATCGCCCTGGTCCGCGCGCATCCGGACCCGGAGTTCCGCATCTCCGACTTCGGCACGCGGCGCCGCTTCTCGCGCGCCTGGCAGCGGCGTGTGGTCGAAACACTCGCGCGGGAGATCGCGCCGCGCGTCGCGGGCACCAGCAACGTGCTCTTCGCGCGCGAGTTCGGAATGATCCCGCTCGGCACCATGGCGCACGAGTACCTCCAGGCGTGCCAGGCCGTGGGGCCGCGCCTGCGGGATTCGCAGCGCTTCGCCTTCGACAAGTGGGCGGAGGAGTACCGCGGCGACCTCGGCATCGCGCTCACGGACGTGTGCGGAATGGACGCCTTCCTGCGCGACTTCGACCTGTTCTTCTGCAAGCTCTTCGACGGCGTCCGCCACGATTCCGGGGACCCGTTCGAGTGGGGCGAGAAGATGCTCGCGCACTACCAGCGCATGCGGGTCGACGCCCGCGGCAAGACCTTCGTGTTCAGCGACAGCCTCAACGTGCCGCTGTGCATCGAGCTGTACGAGCGCTTCAAGGGCCGCTGCAAGCCCGGCTTCGGCCTGGGCACCAACCTGACCAACGACCTCGGCGTGGACGCCCTCCAGGTGGTCATCAAGATGACCCGCTGCAACGGGCAGCCCGTCGCCAAGATCAGCGACACGCCCGAGAAGACGATGGACTACGACCCGTCGTACGTGAAGTACCTGCGCGAGGTGTTCCAGGTGCCGGAAGTCCCGGCGGACACCTCCGACTGATGCGCAGGCGGCTGCCCGCACGGTTCGCGGCCGTGCTCGCCGCGGCGGCACTGCTGGTGCCGGGTGCGGCGTCTCCGGCCGTGTGGGAATCCCGGGTGACGCACGTCGCCGATGGCGACACGGTGACGGTGACGCGAAGGGGCCGCTCGGAGACGCTGCGCCTGCTGTACATCGACGCCCCGGAGAGCGACCAGCCCTACGGCCGGGAGGCTCGGCGCAGCCTGCAGCAGATGGTGCGTGGCCGCGCGGGTGAAGGTGGACACCCGCGGACGCGACCGCTACGGGCGCGCGCTCGCGCGCATCACCCGGGTGCCGGACGGCCTGGACGTCAACTTCGAGCAGGTGCGAACCGGCATGGCGTGGGCGAACGCTCGCGGTGCGGAGGCCCTCCGGTACGACCGTGCCGAAGCCGCGGCCCGGGAAGACCGGGCCGGACTCTGGCGGGATCCCGCGCCGGTGCCACCCCGGACGTGGCGGCGGACCCGGCGTTAGGCACGGTCCGGTCGGCCGGTCAGACCGCGAGGAACCCGACCGGCGACCTCCCTCCGTCCGCGACACCTCAGAGCGGCAGGTCGCAAATCCTCTCGAGGAAGCCCGCTTCGGGCGACGCCGACGCCGGCGGCAGGAAGTCCACCCGCCGGGCGCGATGCCGAAATTGCGGACGATGCGGTTCTGACATCGATGATGGCAACGGCGGACACGGCCAGCAGCTTGTCGTCGCACTTGGCGAGATAGCGACCATCCGCTGGGGCGCCTCGGTCTCGGGGCGGGTGTCGGGGTTCTTCCAGCCCAGACGCACGTCGAACCGGATCATGTCACCGTGGCGGTGGGCGGAATCGCGGTCGAGCTTGGTCGAGTGCGCCTCCGTGATCCGGGCAGCGTCCTCGATGGTGTCGTAGGCGAACTGGGCATGGGCCGGGGCGGCGGCCACGAGCGCGGCGGCGCTCAGCGGAACGAGGAACTTCACAGGCATCTCCTGGCAGTTGAGGACGGCGAAACCCGGTCCGCCCCACCCGGCCGGATCGGTTTCGGGCGTTGTGACCGCGGAATTCCCGAACCGTTCCGGGATCGCTTCCCCGCCCTTACGGCGTCCCGAGCCCGGGCAGCCAGAGCGCCAGTCCGGGCCACGCCACTACCAGCACCAGCACCACGATCTGGAGGCCGATGAAGGGCCAGACCGCCGAGAAGATCTCCCCCAGTGTGATGTCGGGAGGCGCCACGCCCTTCAGGTAGAAGGCCGCCGGTCCGAACGGCGGCGAGAGGTAGGAGACCTGCATGTTCAGGCAGAACAGCACCCCGAACCAGACCGGGCTGTAGCCCAGGCCCGTGACGATGGGCACGAAGATCGGCATGGCCAGCAGGCAGATGCCCACCCAGTCCCATGATGCATCCCAGGACCAGCAGGATGCCCATCATCACGAGGATGATCCCGACGGGCGGCAGCGGCAGCCCGGTGATGACCTCGCGCACGAACGCCGGCCCGCCCGCGAGGTTGTAGACGCCGATCATCGCGGTCGCGCCGAAGGACAGCCACAGCAGCATCCCCGCAGGTGCTCATGGTCTGGTGCAGGGAATCGCGCACGATGGTCCAGGTGAGCTCGCGGCGCAGCGCGGCGGCCAGCATCGTGCCCACGACGCCATCGCCGCGGCCTCGGTCACGGAAGCGATGCCGAAGTAGATGGTGCCCAGCACGAGCACCACGACCAGCCCGGGCAGGGCGAGGCTTCCGAGCAGCGCGACACGCTCGCGGAGGGGCCGGTCGCGCTCCTCCGGCGGCGCGGACGGCCCCAGGGACGGGTCGAGACGGCAGCGCAGGAAGATGTAGGCGATGTAGGTGGCCGACAGGATGAGCCCGGGCACGAGGTTCGCCGTGAAGAGATCCCCCACCGACACGTTCACCGTGAGCCGTAGATCACGAGCACGATGGACGGCGGAATCATCGTCCCCAGCGAGCCGCCCGCGCAGATGGTGCCGATGGCGAGCTTACGGTCGTAGCCGAGCCGCAGCATCTGCGGCAGCGCGATAAGCCCGAGCAGCACGATCTCGCCGCCGATGATGCCGGTCATGGCGCCCATGAGCGTTGCCGCGATCATCGTCTGGATCGCGAGCCCCCGGGCAGCGCGCCCGCCCACACCCGCATGGCGGCGAACAGCGCCTTCGCCACCCCCGAGCGCTCCATGATCGAGGCCATGAGGATGAACATGGGCACCGGACACGAGCGCGTACTCGTTCATGAACGTGAAGATGCGGCTCGCCACGAGCTGAAGCCCGTCCGGGCCGAACAGGCCGAGCGTGAAGGTGACGGCGATGAGCGAGGTAACGAACGCGAGCGGCAGGCCGAGCACCAGCAGCAGGAACATGGAGCCGAACATGGCCAGCGTGATCCAGCCGATGCTCAAGTCTCGTCTCCCGCCCGCCGCGCGGCGAGATCGCGCACGAGGTGGATCGCGGTCTGCACGGTCATGACGACGCAGGCCGCCGCGAACAGCACCTTGAGAATCCGCGGGGTCGGCAGGTGTTGAGCGCCGTGCCCGAGGTCTCGGTGTCGCGCAGCGACAGCGCCGCCTGCTCGACCGCCGCGTAGGTCAGGATCGCGAGGCAGATGAGCGTCGCCACCGAGGTGACCACGCGCATCGCGCGCCGGGTCCCGGGCGCCATGCGTTCGACGAAGTACGTGATGGCGATGTGCCCGCGCATCGCGTGCACCTGCGGCCCGCCGATGACGAACGCGCAGGCGGCGAGCACGACGGTGGATCTCGTGCACCCAGGTGGTGGGCGCGCCGAACGCGTAGCGCATCACCACCTCGTAGGCGGTGATGAAGACGATCACGAGGAAGGCGAGGCTCGTGAGGCGGCCGAGCGCCTGCAGGGCGCGGCCGAGGGCGTCGGGTCTCGGGTCCATGGGCGCGCGCGACCGTCCGGCGTCACTTGAGCAGCGCGAGGTCCTTGAGGAAGGCCACCTGGGAATCGAGGACCTTGCGCGCGAGCGGGCTGCGGGCCGCGTAGGTGTTCCACACACCGCGTGCGATCTCGCGGAACTTCTGGCGCTCCGGCGGGCGGCAGATCGAACGGTTCGAAGCCCAGCTTCGCGGCCTCGCGTGCGATGCGGCCGTCGTCGATGGCGTGACGCTGCACCATCTCGCGCGTGAGATCGCGGCCGGCCACCTCGACGATCGTCTTGAGATCGTCCGGCAGCGCGTTCCACTTCTTGAGGTTCACCGCGAGATCGCCCATGGGCATGGAGTGGAAGCCCGGATAGGACGGATGGCGTGCGAGCTTGTGATACCCGAGGTCCTGGTTCATGGCGAGCGTGCCCCAATCGGAGGCGTCCACGACACCGCGCTCGAGTGCGGTGTACACCTCGCTGCCGGGCAGGTTCACCGGCGAGGCCCCCAGCGCCTTCCAGATGTCCTGTCCCATGCCCACCGGCGCGCGCACCTTCATGCCCTTGAAGTCCGCCAGCGTGCGCACCGGCTTCTTGGACAGCACGGACTCCGTGCCGTACCAGACACCGGTGACGAAGTACGCGTTGTACTTGCGGTACAGCTCGCGCGCGAGGTCCTTGCCGCCGCCGTATTCCAGCCACGCCTGCGCCTGCTGCGGGTTCTCGAACCCGCCCTGCAGATCACCGAGAAGCGCGAAGGCGGCGTCCTTGGTGGTGAAGTACGCGGTGCCGCCCTGCTGCGCGTCGATGACGCCGGCCTGCAGCGCGTCCAGGCTCTCGGTGGGCGCCACGACCGAGCCGCCGGGCAGGACCTCGATGACCAGACGCCCCCCGCTCATCGTCTTCACCCGTTCGGCGAACTGCTCGTTCAGCTTCTGCGGCAGCGTGCCCGCGGACCAGAGCGTGAGCAGCTTCCACTTGATGGGCGTCTGCGCCCAGGCGCCCAGCGGGACGCACAGCAGCACAGCGACGATCGCGCGTGTCAGGGCTTGCATCGACTCCTCCCGGGAGTTCGCCCGGCGGCGGCGCCGCTCGGGGGGTGTTCTGTCCGTCTCCGATTCGGCCATCGGCCGGCGGAGATTCGGCGTGGCGTCGTCAGACCGGCGTACGGCCGGTCCCGCGGTACAGGATGCGCGCGGCCTCCTCGGTGATGCGCCGGTGCGTGGCGCGTTCGGCCTCGCCCATGTCGACCTTCGGCTGGGGCTCGTGCTCGAAGTGACCGTAGCGGTCCTCGCCGCGCACCAGCATGGCGGAATCGCGCGGACCGGCCACCTGCCGCACGTAGGCGGGCACATAGCGGATGGCGAAACCGATGCGGCGGCGGTCGGAGGTGTTGGGGTCCGAACCGTGGACCAGCAGCACGTGGTGCAGCGACATCTCGCCCGGCTGCAGCAGCACGTCGACGGCCTTCGACGGGTCCACGTCGACCTGGACTTCCTGACCGCGCGTGAGCAGGTTGCCCTCGGCGAAGGTGTCCTTGTGCGGCAGCTGCGCGTGCAGGTGCGTGCCGGGCATCACCCGCATGCAGCCGTTGTCCACCTGGGAGTCGGAGAAGGCGACCCAAGCCGTGACCACATCGGGATCGGACAGGCCCCAGTAGGTGGCGTCCTGGTGCCAGGAGACGAACGCGGGATCGTGCGCTTCCTTGGTGAAGAAGCTCGAGCTCCAGCAGAAGAGGTCGGGGCCGAGCAGATCCTCCACGGCGTCGAGGATGCGCGCGTCGCGGACGATGGCGTCGGCCCAGGTGAACAGCAGATGGGGCTTGTTGCGCATCTGCCCGCCGAGCGGCCCGCCGGTGGCGCGCTCCACGGCCTCCAGGCGCCCGCGGAACCCGGCGATCTCCTCGCGGGAGAACACGGGGACCGGGAAGTGGTAGCCAAGCTCGCCGAACGCCGCGGTGTCGGACGGGCTCAGCACGTGATGGGAGACCGCGTTGCGCGCCTGCCAGCGCGTCGTGTCGGCAAGGGCCGCCATGGAACTCTCCTGCGTCGGAACGTCAGTCGGGAAGTGCGCGCGTCACGCCGCGGTCGCGGTGACGCTGAAGTACCGGCTCGCCGCCGCCGTCTGGTTCTCGTAGATGG
Source organism: Ottelia alismoides (assembly GCA_037367405.1). NCBI lineage: Eukaryota > Viridiplantae > Streptophyta > Magnoliopsida > Alismatales > Hydrocharitaceae > Ottelia > Ottelia alismoides. Next base: position 47,786 of record JAZKJV010011532.1, read on the forward strand.
AGCCCTGGTTGAGTGCCGGCGGGAGCGGCATGCGTACCGGCGCCGGCACGAGGCGCGGCTCGAGGGTCGGGCTGCCGCAGATCATCCGGCTGTCGAACTCCTCGAGGTTCGTGAAGTTGACGAGCGGCCAGGCGTCCGCCGCGGAGCACTCGTAGAGCAGCAGCTGCCGCTCGCGCGAGGAGGTGTTCTCGGCCGACCCGTGGACGAGGCGCACGTGGTGGAAAGACGCCGAGCCCGCCCGGCCGAGACAGGGCACCGCCCGGGAGAAGTCGAGCGGCACGGCGCCGGGGTTCATCGCGCCGCAGAAGCGGCCGTTGGCGTGGTGGTCGTAGGTGGGACCGCGGTGCGTGCCGGGCAGCACCAGCATCGGCCCGTTCTCCATCGCGACGTCGTCGAGCATGAGGCCGATGGCGAGCACGTCGTCATTGGTATGGGGGTAGAAGGCCCAGTCCTGGTGCCACTCGACGGGGGACCCGTAGCCGGCGGCCTTGGTATTGAGCTTGGACCCGTGCAGGCGCACGTGGGGGCCGAGGAGCTTGCGCAGCACGTCGAGCAGAACGGGCGTGTGCAGGATCTCCTGGAACACCGCGTTCACGAGATGCGGCTTCTTGATGCGGCGTACCCGGGGCTGATCGGGCCGGTGCGTGGGCTCGAGGTCGTACACATCCGTGTGGTTCGTGAGCCCCCGGGCCCCCGCGAGAATGTCCGCCACCACGCTCTTGATGCGGGACAGCATGGCAGCGTCGAGCACGTCCTCCACCACGACATACCCGTTGTCACGATAGAACTGGACCTGGGTCTCGGTGATCATCTCCCCTCCTGTATTGCAACGCAGCATCCGCGCGTGCCGCGCGTGATGCACCCCCGTCGCTCCCGACTTTGCACCCCGCCCCCGAACGCTGTCAAACCGGACCCGCCGGCAGTCGCGTCCGTGCGCTTGCGCCGTGTGATGTTCCATGTAATTCTCCTCTCGGGGGTGATGACTCGTCGAGCCGTTGCATGGTCGACCTTTGCCCCTTTTCCTTTCGATTCATGTCGCATAAATCTCTGGAGGAGAGAGCATGAAAGGTCACGTACTCGCCGCTGCCGTCGGCAGCGCCCTGCTCGCATTTGCCGCCACGGCGGGCGCGCAGGCTCTCAATGGTCCCAAGGACGACACGGCCCTGACGTGGGCGCCCAGCAAGTGGGGCAAGGACGACCGCGCCGGTTCGGGCAACCACGCCAAGAACAGCGCGAACATCGTCAGAGCGCTGAAGACGATCAAGCAGAACAAGGCCATCACCATCGGCAAGTTCTACCATCGCGAGGCGCCGGCCTTCGGTCCGCGCAGCTGGAGCATGTACATCCCCGGCACGCCCACCGGCGGTCCCTTCGGCAAGAACGCCCTCACCTACCACGACGAACTCGTGATCACGCAGATCGGCCAGATCCAGACCCAGTTCGACGGTCCCGGCCACATCGGCGTCAACACGAGCAAGGGCCCGGTCTTCTACAACGGCGTGATCTCGTGGGATGCCTACGAGCGCGGCGCGGGCGGCCAGGTGATGGGCATGGGCCCGCTGGGTGTGGAACACGTGGCCGAGCACGGCTTCGTGTGCCGCCTGGTGGTGCTGGATGCCGTGGCCTACCGCAAGTCCCAGGGCAAGCTCGCCGCGTCCGAGGAAATGCTGCCGATCCCCAAGAAGGCGGGTGACATCGGCATCATCACCGCCGACGACATGAAGGGCATGGTGAAGGCGCAGGGTCTCGCCGACATCGGCGCGGGCGACTGCGTGGCACTGCACACGGGTCAGGGCAACACCTGGAGCAACGACCGCTACAAGAAGATGACCTCCGAGCAGCGCGCCGCCGCTCGCGCCATCTTCGCGCAGGGCGAGCCGGGCTTCGGCATCAGCGCGTGCGACATGATGGGCAAGGCCGACATCGCGCTGACGATGGGCGACACGTCCGCCAACGACGCGCAGCCCGGCGGCGAGCAGGACGGCTACGCGGTGCCCTGCCACACGCACCTGCAGACCCGTCTGGGCATCTGGAACCTCGAGAACGTGGACACCAAGTCCCTCGTGGATGCCAAGATCTACGAAGGCGCGTTCATCTGGGCGCCTCTGCGGATCATCGGCGCGACGGGTTCCCCTGGCAACCCGGTCGTCCTGTACTGATCGGCGCTTCACGCAGCAAGAAAAACGGCCCCTCGGGGCCGTTTTTCTTTGGTGCCTGCGAAACGCGTGCGCGTCAGACGGTGATGCCCACGACCCCGAGGATGAACGCGTAGGTGAAGGCGATCTCCTTGAGGTAGTCGTAGCGGCCCGAGGCACCGCCGTGGCCGGCTTCCATGTTGAT
>JAZKJV010011533.1:0-181965 GCA_037367405.1 Ottelia alismoides
TAGACACCTACAACCATCAAACAAGTCAGGCCATTCTTGGTCCATGTCATTTTTTACCGAAGATTCATCAGAGATTTCAGCAAACTGTCCAGACCGTTGACTGAATTGCTCGGAAAGGAGAATGAATTCATTGTAGATGATCGTGTGCTCCTTGCCTTTAATTAGCTGAAAGAACTCATCACACAGGCCCCTGTCTTGCAGCCACCGATTTGGACTCAGTCTTTCAAGATAATGACCGATGCGTCAGATTATGCCATTCGTGTTGTACTTGGACAGAGGAAAGATAATGTACCATTTGCGATTCACTACGCTAGCCGGACGCGTGATGAAGCTCAACGAAATTACACTGTCACCGAAAAGCAGCTGCTAGCGGTAGTTTTTGCCTTGGAAAAATTCAGATCTTACCTCCTTGTATCCAAAGTGATCGTTTACACTGATCATTCGGCCATTCGGTACTTACAGCGGAAGAAGGACGCCAAACCACGTCTTATTCGGTGGATCCTTTTCCTCCAGGAATTTAACTTGGAAATTAAAGATAAACCTGGGGTGAAGAATGTAGTGGACGATCAACTATCGAGACTTCCTTAGCCGGAATCTCCTGAGCTGAATCTGCAGACAATCACAGAGACCTTTCCAGACAAGGCAATTCTGTCAGTTACCTCGCTTCCATGTTATGCCGACATCGTGAATTATCTGTTGACCAAGAAAATCCCACAGGATTGGTCGAAGTTGAAAATAAACAGATTCTTGTCTAAAATACATTTCTACCATTGGGACGATCTGTATTTATTTCGTGAGGGGGCAGATTGTATTTGAAGAAGGTGCATTCCTCAGGAGGAAGTTCCAAGTGTCCTCGCTTTATGTCATGATCAAGATTCTGGAGGACATCATTCAGGCAGACGAACGGCAGCAAAAGTTCTTCAAAGTGGCCTCTGGTGGCCTTCACTATTCAAAGATGCAGATGATTATGTCAAATGTTGTACTTGCTGTCAAAAGATGGGCGGAACCATATGAATGAGAGATACGATGCCTCTGAAATTCATTCAGATATCAGACATCTTCGACGAATGGGGCATCACTTTATGGGCCCATTTCCCAACAGCCAGGGCTATGAATATATTCTGCTTGCTGTTGACTATGTAAGTCGCTGGGTGGAGGCTATCCCTGCACGAACCACTGATAGTAGGACTGTCTGTCGATTCTTAAGAGATCACATCATAGCACGGTTCGGGATTCCCAAGATTCTCATATCTGATGGGGGTAGTAATTTCATAAACAGAGAGGTAAAGAACCTGACTCAGAAATTCGGTATTGAACATCGTGTTGGTTCACCTTACCACCCGCAGTCCAATGGCTTAGCTGAATGTTTAAACAGGGAGATCAAGACAATTCTACAAAAGCTTATGCGTCCGGACCGCAAGAACTTGTCTCAACTGCTTGATTCCATTCTTTGGGATTATAGGATAGCGTACAAGTCATCCTTGGGAATGTCTCCCTACTACCTGGTATATGGAAAGCCATGTCATCTGCCCGTCGAATTAATTCACAAATCTTTATGGGCCATCAACATCTGTAATTTAGATTCTGAGCAAGCAGGAAAGAACAGAAAATTGGATCTGAACAGGTTATTGGAATTCAGAGATTATGCATACGACAACAGCCTGATGTACAAGGAGAAGGTCAAAACGTGGAATGACAAGCATATCTGCTGCAAGTCCTTCGAGCCAGGTCAGAAGGTGTGGTTGTTTGATGCGAAATTAAGATCTTTCCATGCAAATTGAAGAGTAAATGGACTATGCCGTTTATGGTTAGGCAGGTGCGTGACAACGGAAGTGTATTGATATCCAATTTGTCAGCTGACGCACAGCCATTTGTAGTCAATGGACAGCTTCTGAAGCCCTACCTTGAACATGATACATTCATGTCTATCATTGACTCTATTCAAGTAATCTACAGGGATGAGCCGGATATCTCCGAAGAGGCAGAGGAAAACAAAGCAGAGCAAAACATTTTTGAATAACTTTTCTTCTTTTCTTTCTCTTTTATCTTATTCCACCGACATGATGTCATACCTTTCATCACTGCTACACTTATGATGTACTATATCCTAAGTGTAGGGGGGATGCGCATCCCGAGTTGTTCAGATCCGCTTTCATCTCTTTTCTTCTTTTCTTCTTTTCCTTGTCTATTCTCTTTATCTATCAAAAGTTGCCGCCCCTTGTAAATAGTCTTCTATACTTAGGACATACTTTGTCCTAAGTATAGGGGGATGTACACCCCGAGCTTTTCATTTATTTCGATCCTCTCCATTGTCTCCTCTTCTTGTCTATACTTAGGGATATCTTACCCTAAGTATAGGGGGAGACAATCTGAGTACGATCTGTCCATTCCCACCCTTGACCCTCCCTGCTTAGTGTATAGTCTGCTATACTTAGGATTATTTGATCCTAAGTATAGGGGGAGACGGTCAACTTAACATTCGTCCATTCATTTCTTTATTTATTTGTTCTTTAGATTTTCCTATACTCAGTACGAGTTATGTCTTCTCTTTTCTCTCCGATCTATGAGGACATATCTCAAGCTAAGTATAGGGGGGTCGTTTATACTACGTATATACTTTAGCCATAAGTCGCACTTTCGTATTTTCCTAATAAGTATGGCTAATAATTCTTTAAAATTCATTAAAAAACCTAATAGAAAGATGCTATTGTTCCTCAAATTCTTTTTGTATGTACTGATTAATAAATTAGGAGAAAATGTTTTTGCAAAATGTTTGAAAAATAGTTTGAAAATCTTTGTGAAAAATCTTTTGAAAACTATTTTGAAAATGTTTGGTTACATTTTTTCAACCTTTGTAAAAATATTTTGGTTGAAAAAATTATTTTCTTTGTGTGAAATAAAATGTTTGAAAAATGATTTGCAAATGGTTGCAAAAATATGTGAAAAATCTATCTATACTGTTTGGAAAACCTTTGCAAAATGATTTTCAAATGTGTGTACATGTTTGTAAAATTGTTTGTAAAAAATATTTTGGACTATAGTTTTCAAAAATTGTTTGAAAAACCTTTGTGAAATAAGTTTGAGGAATATATACATCACACCTAAAATTCATTGTAGATATACTTATAAAATTGATCACTTACCCTTGTAAATTCTTAAAATCCACTTCTTGTAAATATAAGAAGCACTCCCGTGTAAATCTTTTTACTCTAGTTGATAATGACCTAACTTGGACACCTGCACCTTTCACATGGCTCAACTCAGTTGGAGTGGTGAGGGGATTGGATTTGTCAGTATGAGACGCACACAAGTAGAAACACTTGTCCTCCTCTAGGGAGGGAAGTCCACCCCAACCCGTCCAGTGATGAGGAATTCTAAAGACAGGAGAGTGTGGGTTGTGATAATGCTTCAAAAGAGGGATAGTCTATTAGCTCAAGAGGAAAAACTCCCTATGTAAATGCTGTTGTAAATAGTATTTCAAAAAAAAGAAAAAAAAGAAAAAAAAAAGACAGGCTTGTACAAAAATAAAATGCCTGCAAAAGTATGTAAATTTGTTGTATAGAAAATAAGCAAGCTTGAATTCCAAAGTCATATTACGTGAGCCTGCAGCTGGATGACTTGACTACACTCGTCTTGCATCCTAGGATAGGTAGCTACACTGGCTACCGTCCATTCTTCTCTTTACCCCCTCCTCTTGAGCTGGTTGCTACTTGAACTTAGAAGGGAATACCCCGCTCCTCGAGGAAGGAGTTATTGGATTGGGGAATCATTGGGTTGTCATACTGGAGAAGTCAGTCTCTTTCACATTCTAGTTGGGGAGAGCCACAATCACTTACACTGTACGAGTCAGATTCATAGTCGTAAGGGTTTGCGTATGAGTTGAGATATTTCTGACATGGCTATTGAGGAGACTTGAACAGATTTTTGGGATTCTCAGAGACTGTTGGATTTCAAATTCGGTTCTCATTAAGGTTCCGACCGCATTAAAATTCCAAAGGTCCGACTTAAGCTCCAAACTTAGATTTTTTGAAGACAAGTTTGATAATTAAACTAAATCCAATTTCTTCTTTTTCTTTTCTTTATTTTTCTTTTCTTCACTTATTGCTTAAGTGTTTGCTAGGGACTAGCAAAGGAAAGTATAGGGGGTGATGAATCTACGTTTCATCATCTTTATTCTATCATTTTGGCCTTAAAAACACTAGTAAATGCGTATAAATAGCGTTAATTTAGGCATTTTAGCATTCGTGCATCATTGTGTAAATATTGTATAGAAATACTATTTTTAAAGCCAAAATTATAGAATAAAGAAAAGAAAAGACAAAGAATAAAATATTTTAAATATTTTATGACCCGAAACCCCGAGATCTAGGCATCTCGATGACTAGGCCGACAAGGAATAAAGTAGGGGGAGATAAGGGCCAAAATACCAATAAAAATACCTTTGTCTTCAATCATTCTTTATTCATTTTGGGACATATTTTTGGTTCCACTTTTTATTCTTCAAATAAATAAACTTTGTATATGAAAGTTGTAGATAATTAAATAAAAAAATTACAAAATTGATTTCACTCAAAAATATTGAACAGATAAAAAGTTTTGATCTAAATAAAAATCCAAAATCCCAACTTCCTAAACCTATATCTCCCTAATAAAAACTCGAAACACGTCAAACTCACCTTTAATTGTACATAATTTAAAATAAGCTATTTAATGAAGTTGGTTTCGCGTTTGGCAGAGCTACGGTTTGAAAGTTGAGTTTTGGACCCCTATTGTATACTTGTACAGATTAAAATATTCGATATATTTATTATTTGTTCTTTTTATAATTTATATTTTTATAATTTTTAAATATTATTTATAATATATATGTGCATTAAAACAGGAGTGAAAACCTAAATAAAATACAAAAATAAAATACATGTACCAAGGTATAATACCTATACATATACATGTATAATTAACACTTCTATTTTATTGAGTGTACAAAACACTTCAAAAAAATAAAATAAAAATATATTTAAGTATAGAAAAATACTTTATAAATTTATAAAATAATAAACAAAAATAAATAAATTAAACATACAAAATAAAAATAAAATATTAAAATATATAGATAAATATACCTATATATGCCTAAAAAGGTACCTTGATATTTTGACCTTGAAAAAATAAATAGAAATCACTACAAAATACCTTCATAAAATAATAAACAATTTTTATTTTATAACCAAAATTTAATTAAATCATTTATTATTTTTAAACTGAATTAATAAACCTTTTTTCCAGGGATTATTCTGGTTGGTCCATGTGGACCAACCAGATCCTCTCCCTAGTTGACCTCGGTTAATTCCCTGACCGAGGTCTGGCTCCGTGTCAGACTGGTTTTTTGCATTTTTCTCCATATTTTGGAGGACGCATCTTTCACCATCAAGTGTAGGCTTCTTCTTGACTTTTGTTCCTCGAACATTGGTGATTCACGCCATAGTGTTTTCTAGGGGTGTGGGTCATCGATTCGCAAAGATTTTCCTCGATCTTTGGGGCCTCTTCAACCTGTAGTCAACCCTTCAAATATGCACCCTCGACTTCCCATCCTCCTTTGATCACTCTTCCTCCACCTAAACCCTAACCCAAGCTCTCGAAGACATTCCTGGTGACAGCAGGAATGGATTGGGCTTCTCATTGGATCAAGGAGGTGTCGAATCGAGTCGACTCCCCTCGCCGAAGGTCTCATCGGAGTCAGCTCCCTGCGTCCCTTGGTGAGGTTGTTTTTCCTTCATTTTGTCGTTCTTTATCCCTTAGGATTAGCTGGACAAGTACCATATGTTCTGTCTTCCACTCTTCCTCGCTTAATCATCGATCAATCCATCGGGTTTCGAGTTGGCCAGCATCGAGTCTCGCCGGCCAATGTCGAAACATCATTTCACGCCGCTATTCGCGTCTCTTCTACCCCCACGGGCTCGGGGCATTTTGCCCCGATGCCTTAACACTTTTTCTGTCGGTCCGAAGCTCAACAATGCACGTGGGGTTGATTTTGTGTCTCGTCGGAGATAGCTGGAGCCACCGTGCTCCGCCGTCGCCGCTGGTGAGCTCCGGTCTTCGCCAGAGTGTTTGAAGACCCCAGCATTCAGTGGCACCTTCCTGGGAGCTCGTCAGCCCATTTTGGGACTCCAAACGCCATCAGAGAGGAGGAGCAAGGCCGGGGAAGCTCGTACGACCCGCCGTGCTTCCATGTTCTTCGTCTACGCCTCTCTACCGTCCGATCAAAGGGCTGCGCCCAGTCGTTGCAGCAGCCGTCGGATCGCCTCTGCTACCAGCCGTCAGATCATCCAAGGATCTCCTAATCTCAGCCATAAGGAGCCAAATTGTCATCGCATGATCCAGAGCCGACACGTGTATAAGTGGACTCATCGCCACCGTCAGATCGCGCCCCTTCGTGAGTATTTTGCATACTTAACCCGTGAAATTTTTGTATTTATTAATAGAACTTAAACTTTCATCTGCAGTTATATAACTTTTGTAATATTTAGGAATAGGCCCTCGAACTTCCCTTAATTGCATATAGGTCCTCCGCCAAGTCACCTCACGTGTCTGTACGCATGAGGTGATGGGCATTTTGTAGAGGACCCATCGTAGGTCTTGTTATTTCTGTTCAGTACATTAAGTCTTATTACAGTTAAATATTTCTGGAATGTTTGCATAGTTGCCCCCTGACGTTTTCTTATATTGTGTTTTGGTCCTTGCCTGGCACGTGGAAGTCATGTGGGGGGTGGCATTTTTGCAGAAAGCCCTCGTGGCTTTAGCTATTCATTTTTAGTCCAACAAACTTTTTATTCAGTTGTATATTTGTGGGAAATTTGCACGAAAGGCCCCTACAGTTTCTATTATTTACACAAATACCCCTGCCAGGCCTTATGTTTTTGTATGCTTTCCCTATTTATTGCTTGCATCTATAAAACCCAAGATTCTCAAAAAATAGACTTAAGTTCATTTTGACTATGCTTCCACGCCATATTTTTGTTTTGTATTTTTCTTGCATTTTAATATATTTAAAATTCAAAACACTCATTTTCTCCCACTGTTTGCATTATAAAATCCATAAAATTATAAAAACACCTCAGAAAATTCCCCAAAAAATATATTTTGTGTATTTTAGTGTGTTTTAATTTAGACCAAAAATCACTAAAAAGGATAAAAGAAAACTCCTAAAAATTAGAAAACCCCAAAAACTTTCCTAAAAATAATATAAATTTTGGAAAAATCCTAAAAATCCAATTTTTATCTCTGAATTTTCTTTGTTTTGTTATCTTTAATTGAAAATTAACTTAGAGAATTTTTGTTATTTTATTTCTCCATTTTACTTTCAGTTTTTTAATTTGTTCACTGTTTTCAGTATTTTTGACTTTACAAAAACCAAAAAATAGTAAAAATCTGGAAAAATCACAAAAACATTAGAAAATTATAAAAATCCCAAAAACATTTTATTTCCTATATTTTGAGTATTTTTACCTATTTTTGTCTGTCTCTTATATCTAATGTATATATATTCGTTATATTTATTATATCTTTATTTAAAGAAAAAGAAAATATAAAAAATATAAAATCTAAAAAGAAAATATAAAAATAAGTAAATTAAAAATAAAAAATAAAAAAACTAAAAATTAAATAAAAATTAATAAAGTTAAAAACCCACAAAAACAAATCCCAATTGGCTAAGTAGTTCACAAGGCATAGGGCTTGACTTGTTGTCTGCTTGCTTTACTCCTTTGCTTCATGTGTTCCACCCCTACTTGCTTGCCACTATACATTCTTAGTAGGGTATAATAAATTTTGATCCTTGCTCTTAATTGCTTAATTGATTGTGTGGGTTGATAGTTGATAAACGAGAAGGCTTGAGTAGTCGCCTCAGCGACAGTGAGTCTGATCTGTCAGACCATTACTTAGCGGCTCTCGCTTTTCCCATTTTTCAGGGGACTATGTGAGGTAAGCTTGAACAAGACCCAATTGTAATAGACTAAAAGTGTAGGGGTTCTAATGTGGTTTTTACATAAAATATAAAGCCTTAATATTTATAGAACCTATCAATAAATATAAAGAGTGACAGGTGTCTTCTACAAATTGCCCCATAAGGCACTATCTAAGGGCCCAGAGCTTTCCTTGAGGAGGGCATATCTTCGATGTTGATAGGAGAATAGCAATAACATGGAGGTAGAACTTTGATTGGATGACCCTCAAAGGTTCACAAAGAACACCTCAAGAACACTGCCTAGATGACCTTCGTTCGATGATTCTAAGCATCTCCGGCCACCGTTCCCTCCTCTGATTGGTGTTGTTGCTTCCTGGAGCCTTTCCGCGTCCATAGGAGGGCTTGGATGGGTCCGGACCCTCAAAGGAAGCGTGGAGCTCACGGCTGCCTAGAGCTCTTAATGGAGCTTAGTCTGGTCTCCAGAAGATTGCCAAAGCTCAAAATCTAAACAAAATGAAAAAGGGGAATGAGGTGAAGATTCTCGACTCAAGATTGAAGATGGATGTGCACGTGGATGAAGGGTGAGAAGAGCTCCAATGAGGGGCAAAGGGAGGAGCTTGATGACTCGGATTCTTGAAGCATCCGAGGTGGAAACAAGGGGCTTTTGTGGATAATGCGAGGTGGAATGAGAATGAGGTAACAGGATGAGTTGATCACAAGAATATTGTGGCGATTTTGAGCTGGAGCCTAATGCTCCTACAAACTAAAATCTATGAAATTAGACTAAGTTGTGGATTAACTTCTAAAATTAAAGGCTAGACTAAACAACAGGAATGAAAAGAAAACTAAAGAGATAAAGAAAGAAGTTCGAACCTTCTTAGAACAAGGAGCATGGGGTGGTTCACAAGAGATACTCCAGTGAAGGACTAGATAATCTCGAAGATGCTCCCTCATTGCAAATCGATGGGTACATCTTCCTATCACCAAGAGCATGTTGCATGCTTCGATCTGAGATGCCAAGGAAAATTGAATGGAAGCCAAACTCGAAATTTTTGCAAAATTGGATTATTTATACATTAAGCGAGGGTCTAAAGATCACAAGATGGCGAGCAGTGAAGTGATCGTTTGGTCGATAACACTCATGGGCGAGATGGAGAAAGGTGAGGGGCTCAATACTGGTGAAGAAGCCCAGGTGTTTGAGCCATGAATTAGGCATGAAAAATGCAAGAAGTAAGTAATTAGGTGAGGCTTTGACAAAGATTGTAGGTAGAAAGGATTGTTGACTGCATGTTGACATTCCTTGCATTCTGGCTGGTCCACGTAGACCAACTAAAAAATAGATGAGATTAAAAATCTTTATTAAATAAAAAATAAATAACAAATGATATTATTAAATTTATGGTAAAATATAAAAAGTATTTTTTATTTTATGTAGTATTTTGTGAATATTTTTTATTTTTACAATATTTTTATTGGGTATTAGTACATACATGTATATATGCAAGTATATTTTCCTACGTTTCAAGAATTTTTATTTGTATTTTGTATTCTGTATTTTATTACTATGTTTAAATATTTTATATATTTATAACTTATTTAATTACACATTTACATATTTTATTGTATTTTTTTTATTTATTTCTTTACTTAAATAAATATGTATTTATATTGTTTACCTATACATTATAACACTTTATTTATTTGAATGTATTTTGATGTTTTCATTTTATGTTTATTATTTACATTATTATAAATAATATTTACAAGTATATAAAATACAAGAAAGTTAAAAATATAAAGAATGAATCTATTGAATAATATACACATATAGTACAATAGAGACCTAAAAGCCAACTTTTGCATCTCAACTCCAAATTAAATGAAACAATTCATTAATAGGTAATTAAATTTTATGAACAATAAAGGTGAGTTTGGTCAATTTTAAGTCTGTATGGTTGAGATATAGGTTTGGGAAGTTATATTTATGACTTTTTGTTATGCATGTCCCAAGTGCATATCATATTATTTTTGTGTGAATAATTTTATATTTTTCTTTGTATTTTTATGTACAATTTCATGTGGAGGGTTTTATTATTTGAGGTATAAAAATTATAAAATAAAATAGTTCCCAAATCTATTTTTTGAGTAAAAGAATTAGGTGTTTTAAGGTGTTTTGTGTATAGTTAGTCTACCCTATCTCTCACTACTTTATTTCTTGTCATCTAAATCATCATGATGATTAGGTCTCGAGATCTAGGGTCATTCAGTGTCTTTTATAGTGTATTTATTTTTCTTTCTTTCCTTCATTCTTTTATTTTGGAATTAAGTAAATATATTTTATATAGTAGTATGATAATTATTGAGTGTTATTTTGTACAAATTGATGCTATCTACTTGCATTTAGCTACGGATTTAAGACCAAAATGAAAGAATAACGGTGATGAAATAGAGATTTCATCTGATGCCCTTCGAAGTTCTTTTTAAGGATGATTATTTCACGATGGAACAAAATCCTTATAACCCTAGAGCAATTGCATGTTGAACCGAGAAATCCCAATGACCTATTATTAAGAAGAGTGAATAACTCGTTAACAACATTCAACCACCCCGATAACTTTATGTTGTGACTGACATTGAATGATGGTCCATACATTGCCAATTAGAGTGCATCAAATCCATATGAAGTTTTTCCATGCGTGGATTGTTTCCATTGGGAAAAATAGACTGGAAGATTTCTTTTTCAGGAGTACTAAATGCGAGCATGACATTGTTATGAATATAAACTCCTAAGTTATGCAACCCTTGAAATGTGTTGGCCCAACTTAAATGAGATATGATAGATTCTTTATGGTCTAACATTCTTGTTAATACATTCACGCTTTTTCAGGTCGTGATCTCTATGAAAAATATAACTCCATTAGCAAAGACTTTTCTCATGATGAATCTTAAAATATAGTGGTGATGAATATGTACCACAACTAGAGTAGTAAAGTCTTGTGCTATGATTGTGCAAGTCCCCCGTGAGATAGACATGGATCATCTATGCATATGCTTGATTTCTCTTTACCTTTCTAATAATTTGTCTGATTCAAAGAAAATGAGGATAAGAATAATCTTATCTGATTCATATGAAGAATAATTGAAGGGCCATCTTCCTATAGTCTTTTCCTCATTTGACTATCTGCGACGGGCCTTTCAATCTTTCATTCCTACCCTAGGACTAACCCATGGGCAAGTGAGAAAAGCAGGGTAAGACCAACTAACTATAAGGTGAAAGAAAATGTTTATGTCTTACTTGCATTCTTCTCTTTATGTCTGATCTTACAAACATTTTTATTACTCACTCTATCAATAGGATCTTCTACTAATTAATATGTTGTTTTAGCGATGTACTTTTTTGAAGACAGTGAGATAAGATTACACACAAAGGGAGAACATACATCTCCTTCAAAGTAACTTCCTGGTCAAAGCATCTACAGGTCAACCATCACCATATCCATGAAATAATGTAATTATCAATGAATGTCGTTATCTTATGTCATGTTTCACAAGTGTTTGCATTGTGAACTGTCAGAGAATGAAAGAAACATCTCCAGTTGAATATGGGAGCTTTGCTCCAATAAGTAAAGGTCACATATGGGGGGGGGGGGGGGGCGCAATTCTATCGACTAGCAAATGAGAAGCAAGCTGTAACTTGTCCTTTAGAATGTCATTACTTTCACATGATGGGGATCGGAATCTGTCATATGAATGACATACAAAAAACAGAAATTTAAGAACCCGTCTAATCTTCTTTCCAATATTTAAATTAGATGCACAAGTGGTTGAAATAGAGAAGGAAGGAATCTAAGAGAGGTGGTGTCTTAATTGGAATCTTGAGAACGTTTCCTATGATTTGTTCCCGCAAGTAATCCAAGATCCCCAACCTACATCATAGCTAACAATATGAGTGCGGGTCAATTAAATGCTATTATGATTCCAGTTGATCTTAGATGTTGAAAAATTAAAACAAGTATATTTTTTTGTATACATCCAATCTGTCAGAATTTAGTAGTCCTATATGCCTAAGATTTTATACATTCTTTGAAACAACTAACGTTAGGGTTGGTTTCTTCTTTTTGTTTTTGTGATCATTAGTATTTGCACTACAACAAAATTGAGCTATAATGACGGTTTCGAAAAAATCCGTCACTAAATTAGCCGTTGTTAAATATATAATGACGATATTATTCGTTGCAAATTGAGTTTTCGTACTCAAAATTAGCAACGAATATCATATCTGTCGTTATATCATTAGCAACGGTCCACATAGCGACGTTTATCCGTTGTTATTTTTCAAAATATCAACTAATCGTCACTATTTTTTTAGTTCAAAATTTAGCGACGATTAATTAAAATTTTGAAAAATAGCAACGGATAAGCGTCGTTATGTGGACCGTTGCTAATGATATAACGACAAATATGATATTCGTTGTTAATTTTGAGTACGAAAACTCATTTCGCAACGAATATTATCGTCATTATATATTTAACAACGGCTAATTTAGTGACGGATTTTTTCAAAACCGTCACTATAGCTCAATTTTTTTTGTAGTGTTGGTTTTGTGCTTTGCGCTATCTTTTGTGTTAACATATTCATCTTAAAAATAAAAAGATTCCCTTCAATTGTTGACTTTCAATGCCTTGACAGATATAAATATAATTACTAAAATTGGTATTCTATGCTTCTCAAATTTTAATAAGTTATAGAAATGTCACTATTGCAATATGATTCAACTCATCCCTGATGTTTGATTGCAAGAAAAATGTCAAATCTAAATATACCAGGAAGCATCGTGGACACACTATAAAGGGTTCGACTCTTTCTGTGCAACTCTTACCATTAAGGATAATAAATTCTCAGGTTATTTAATGACAACTCGTCACAAGATTTAAAGGCCAATAGTAATGAATATTTCTTGAAATGGCGGACTTATAAACAAATATAATTATTGAAAAAATATCATCTTGACTTTTTTTAAAAGAATTACCTACTGTCACCAATTTTACCGATAATTAAAAAAAGAGTAAATTACACAAAAATCCTTAAACTGTACACCCAATTTCAAATGTCATACCTAAACATATAAGAGTAACAATGCGACAACTTATCAATTTAATATTTAATAATGTGGTCTTCCGATAATGGGTGTGGAAGACCGTCATTATCTTTTAGATTCAATGGACCCAAATGCCCCCTCACCAAGCCTCCCCTCCTCCACCTCCTTCCCTTGACCATGTAAACCTCTCTCACAACTCCCTCACCATACCCTTCCCCTTCTCCACCATCACCATCCACTTCCTCCTCTCTCGATACCTACAAAAACTCCTTTCTGGCCTCCTCCTCGACACTGGAGAGATCGTTGTAGCTAAGGAGGACATTTCATCTACCACAGCACTCCATCTCTGAGTTCTTTGAAACATCCCTTAGGAATGACAATCCATGGAATATTCTCCGGTTGAGAAAGCGAGCATGAGAAAGCTTCGAGTGCGTCCCAAGGAGTGTCGGCTCCCTCATGACATGTAGCAGTGATGCACAACCTCCTTTTTCCTCATCGTTTATGAGTTCGCAAGGTTACCTGTGTGCTTTTCCATTCTATTTATTTTATATTTATTTTCCAGACCTTTATTATTATTTATATTAGAATTAACTTTTCAAACCTACCATCTTTTCTTCTTGATTTTGTTCCATCTTTCACCAATTTGTACATAATTTTTGTTCTGATTTGATTGAGGTGGACAAGAGGTAGATATGATAGAGTAATTGTATGATAAACACATAGTTGTATAATTGAGGTTGACAATTGATTCTCAGAACGAAACTCAAAATTTCAATATGTTTCATTTATCTGAATTTCATTGAATCTGATTTGGGGCGACTCCCTTTTATCTTGTGTTGAAGCTTTGTTACTCAAAATGATATTATGATCTCAACTGAGATAATATTCATTATATCAGAATTAATCTTGATGTAGAACTCTAATTTTTTGTGGTAGTTTCTTCGACTACATAGCGATGGAAACTTTGTGGAATTCAGGATTAAATTTTTACCGAGTCTTAGAACTTAAGACAACATGTATGAGTGAGGAAATTATTAGTATATGAGCATGCATATTTTGATGATAATGAAACTTATGTTGTTGGTCAAATCTTGTGAAGATACACAAAACCTTGTGTAAATCATGTAGCTAACTCAGGAGTAGGAAAGCTACTATACCATGAAGAAGCTCAAGCCTGATGACCTTCAGCTTAAGTAATGAAGATTCTAAGAAGCTCAAAGAAGTTCAAGGCTAAGAAACTCCATCTCAATCTCAAGGAAGGATATCAAGCTCAATATGAAGATGAAGTCTTTTTTTTGTTAAGTCCTACATTTTATATTATCGCAGAATGCAAAAGACCTCAAATCATGCATATTACATTTCAGCCCTTCAACTTTGACTTTAAGGTCAAAGAGTAAAGCTAATCGATCAACCACTTTACACTGATCTATCACACATGATCGATCAACCTTATATCTTTGTCGGTCTTTATTTGAATTACAAAAGCTATATCTCTGATCGATCATTTTTTTGCTTGATTGATTATCTCTTTATTTTGATCGATCACCTAAATCCTCATGATAGATCATTTGATTTCGATCGATCATCCTTGTATCATGATCGATCATATTCCATTTCAGCAAGATTTTTATAGGAGATTCCATTCTTTATTTGTTCACAATGGCTACTTTTTGAGAATGAACATCTATGGAACCCTAAAACGTATAAATGAGAGCCCATACCTCATTCTACAAAACACTACAAAGAGCAACAAGCTCTCTTCTCTCTAATTTCAAATCTATACTCTAAGAGAAATATTTAGGAGCTATGTTCTGTTGTGTTCTTCGTTCTAACAACCCTAGTTCTCTTTGTTCAATTCTTACGAGCATACTCCTTGCTCTTTAAGATCACTTTAATGTTTGCATCATATTATTTATTGCATAGTTATTATGATATTGAGGTTATTAGGATTATTAGTATATATAGTTGAATTGATCGCATAATCAGCTTAGTTTGTGATATGGTTGGGTTACTCATATAAGAAACTCGGTTTAGTTGTAAGACCCAAGTGGGTTAGGTTGGACATCTGAGTCGGGAGACTCAGGTCGTAGTTTTACCCAAGAGGGTTTCATTATCAAAGACACAGTACATTTGTTGTGGGTTTAGTTGTAAGACCCATGTGGGTTAGGTTGGACACCTTAGCATGTGCATTTGTTGTGTGCTTATTTATATTATAATTAAAAGTTCTACATGTGGTTGTACTTGTTCGAGTTTATCATTATCAAAGACCCAGGACATTCAGTCGATACACTTGCACCCATAGACTAGTGTCCGCACGTGATATAAAAAATTACATTTGGTATCAAAGCCTCGTTCATATCGAAGAAGTATCACTCTAAAGCACACATGGCCAATT
This sequence comes from Ottelia alismoides, assembly GCA_037367405.1. Taxonomy (NCBI): domain Eukaryota; kingdom Viridiplantae; phylum Streptophyta; class Magnoliopsida; order Alismatales; family Hydrocharitaceae; genus Ottelia; species Ottelia alismoides. Next base: position 15,458 of record JAZKJV010011533.1, read on the forward strand.
TTTTCAGGATTGCAAATGGAGGGAAGTTCCATAGTTCGCCCACCCCTCTTGAACGAGACAAATTACTAAAAGTTGGAAGACAAAGATGGTTATCTTCCTAAAGTTCATCAGATTTCACAATCTAGAATATGACAAGAAAGTAATTTAAATTTATCGAGGAGAAGGAGGCATGCTACAATACTACTAAACTTGCCTAGATGATGTTCAAGTCTAAGGCGATCAACTCTATTTATTTCATTGGATTAGAAGCTGAGTTTGATCAAGTCTCTCACTTGAAGTCATCTACGAGATATGGAATTGCCTGAAGACAACTCACAAAGGCACAACTAAGGTGAATGAATATCGATTTAGAAAACTTATCTTGGATTATGAAACATTCAAGATGTGGAATGGGGAGACTATCAAGGACACGAACACCAGATTCACTGCCAGAGTTAATCAACTAAAAAACCTTCGAATGGCGATTCTAACTAGAGACATCATAGAAATATTCATCTCTCAACCAGATGACTGGGTACAAAAGGTTACTACCATCGAAGAGTCATACAATTCAACACGGCCTTGTTATAAGATCTCATAGGTAACTTTCTAGCCTATGAATTGAAAAAGAGTACACGAAAAAGGAGAGGAAAACCACACAAGAGTCTTGCCCTATCAACAAAGAAGGAATCAAGCGAGAGTTCTAATAGAGATGATGAAATCACACTCATGACCCAGTAATTCTAGACCTTTCTCAAGAAGAACGGAAGGAGAGAAAGCCAAGTCAAATGCTTTCAAATGCAACAAAGTGGGGCATGTGAAGAAGGATTTCCCTCATCTATAGAAGAACTTCAGATGAAAAAATAAGTTTAAGAAAAATCCAGCAAGAAAGGTATGCAAGCATCATGGGATGATGACTCAAGCAGTAGTGAAGAAGAAAGCACGTGCATGGGATTCGTTCGGATGGTTAAATCCAACTCATCCGACTTTGACTTGGGAAATGAGGTTAATGAACTTTCTTATTTAGAGCTTCATAATGCCTCTCAAGATATTTTAAATGAAAATAAAAAGCTTGAAAAGGTTAACAAGAAGTAAGTAGAAGATAAATCTTTTTTGATTAACGACTTAAATATTTTCATGGGTAAATTATAATTTGGGTCTCCTCTATGGGTCCCATCCCAGAATGGGTCTCGATCTTTAAATTGTAACGATTTGGGTCCCAGGACCATTTAAGAAATGGAAATTTTGGGGTCATGATGAATATACCCTTGTTGGGAAGGGAATGGGGGTTGGGTTCCAACTTTAAACAAGGGCATACTCGTCATTAGCCCCAAAAAGTTCCTTACATTAATGATCCTGGGACCCGAATCGTTACAATTTATAGATCATGACCCATTCTGGGATCGGACCCATAGATGGGGACCCATATTGTAATTTACCCTATTTTAAAAAAGGAAAATAAATTGCTAAAATAGGATCTAAGTAGTTTAAAGTTAAAATTACCTTTTTAGAAAAAGAGATTATTTAGCTTAAAAATAAACTTACTTTAATACCTTCTTCTAAAAAAGTAAAGAAAAAGTAGAAAATCATGCTTCTAACTCTAATTCCATATGGAAAAGAAAGTGTATTTGGAGAAAGAATGGAACTGTGTAACTTAACCATGAAAGAACGAAAAAGGAAAGGGTACATGAAAAATATTTATCCAATGTTGAAGGACAAAGAAAATAGAGAAGGCTACACCAACAAAGATGGACCCTGCCAAGGCTTTCAAAGCCATGGATGGACGCCACAACCATGGAGAAGCTACCAAACTTGGAGAAGTTCGCCGCCAAGAACCCTAGGTGAATTTTAAATTTTTTTTATTTAATTAATCATGAATATCATGCATTGGCTATGAACTCTCGACTCTAATCTTTAAGGGAGAAACTTCAATCAAAGGCTAGGGGGAATCTCTAGTTTAGGGAGTGCTCAGATTAAAAAGAATATATTTAAAAAGGGAGGGAGAGATTTCTTAGTCAAATATTTATCCATAAATTAGTATTAATCAACTTTTGGAATCAATTTAGACCTTTATGATTTTGTAAAAAGAGGCAGAAAAGGTTGTTTACAAAAATTATTTGCTCACACAGACATTATTTTCGCAAACATATATTTTTTCATCATAAAAAATGAGGACATTGTGAGTGCATGCATGAGTGAGAAATTGTTAGTACATGATCATGCATAAAATTGTGTGGTTAGTCAAATCTTGTGTAGGTAGACATAACGTTGTGTAAAGCTTCTAGCTAGGTTAGAAGCACCTGAAACTGCCCGATAACCACCTAACCTCCACCAATACTCCTCTTCAAATACCCCATCACCAACAATATTTTTCTTCGTCCACCTTCATAAGGGAGAAGGCCTAGTGTCTCATCCTCCTGTGAGAGAGGAGTGAGGAATCGATGATGCTAAAAAAACCAAATAGACCTTATGAGACCATGCTATGTCTAACCAATCGAGTCGTTCGAGCTTCCTGGGATGGCTTACCAGGTCTAGTGACTACCTAAGGATGACATCAACCTTAGCTCAAGCCTCTCCATCCATTTGAGCGACATTCTTTAGTGTACATGTAATATAGGGTTCATTTTAGTGTTTTTACTTAGATTTTTCACACCTTGTACACTAAGTTAAATCCAGCCCAATCTCGATTTCACCTTCAATCCATGATCCTCATTGGGGGTTCCCTTCACCTCCTCCCTTATTCCAGACCTCGCTCCACTTCGCGCCCTTTCCTCTGTGAACATGATGAAAGAGCCCATTAGAGCCCTCATTTCCAGCATCCAATTGACCTTTCATTCAACTCACAACTCATACACACACTATGCTTTGGTTATTCCTAACAGTTGCAGGTCCCTAATCCTTCATTGGTCAGAAAATCGGTAGAGCTCCGTTTGCAGCATCCGCCTATAAAAATCTTACATAGACCTGGTGTAGGAGTTCTATCTGGATCATCTTTAAACCTTGAGCTTGCTTGCAAGGAACGTAAGAGATCTTCATCAACACTCAACAGATCCGGAGGAGTAAGGAGGAGGGAGTAAGACCTCGCTAGAGTACCACCAAGTCCGTCGTAGGTGGAAGAGGAGTTCGGGATTGAGGTATAGTTAGCATTGATCTTAGAGATCGAACTCTCTAGACTCTTCACCGAACCACATTCTTGACTAACAATCTCGGAGCCGTATGAGCCCTAGGCCAAAGCATAACTATTTGCCACATCGTCCAAGCATCGACCCGTCATCCGAGCCAAGCCCCACGCATGCCTCACTTGTGTAGGCTTGGCTTATTTTACATTTGAAGGCTTGATCTACTCCAATATTGTAATTTAGTCCGATCTAGCACATGCATCAGACATACGCTTGGGAATTTGCCCACGAGCCCCCTCCAATTACTTGTTATTGCAAGATATGTCCATGCGCCTTTGGGAATTTATTTTCTATCCATTGCGGTTGTTTTATATTTCATTGCAAGTCTTTTTAGATTATTTTGTGAAGTATTTGTTATGTTTTTTTTATATTTTTGCCCCTGTATATATTATTTCATAACATGAGCAAATGGACTCCAACCGATGTGATTTTATATCATTTAAAAGCTTATTGAATTCTCTTTGATATGGCATGAATTAATCATTGATTTGATCTATCAAATTCCATAAATTAATTAGAGATGAGCATTTAAATCTTCTCAATTAAAATGGCATTAATTGATTCGATCTTTATGTTATACATCGTTTGGACTTTGATTTTCAATTGAACATATCTTGAGTTGGTTAATGAATACATGAGAATGCTTTATGTGTTATATACAAGTTTTTCTACTTAGTGCATTTTACTGCATTCTGTCAATATCTAACTTGCTTAAAATCTTTGAAATTTTTCCTTCATTATGTTTATATGTTGCATTATGTTGTAATGTTCTGACTTAGGTAATGTAGTGGTCTCTTAACATAGATATCCATAACTAAATTAATGACATTAAGAGCTCATGTCCTTGAGTTCGACCCTAGATTTACCTAGGATAAATTTATTAAATAGAGCCACTCTTCACAGAGATTCTTGCTTGGTTCTGATCAATGTTTATTCGACTATATTACAACAAGTTAATATTAACTTAATCGAATAAGCGCTAATCAGATGGCACCGTTGACGGAGACACAGCTTCCTTAATATAACTAATTAGGATTAGATATTACATTAAGTTGATTTTTATGTTATTAATATAAAATGTGGAATTGTATTGACTTTGCATTTATTTTGTTGAGTTCTATGCTATGTTATTAAGCTTGATAATTCCTTGATGTAATGGATAATTATATTTCTTTTGTGATAGGGCCCATGGATCTGAGGACGCTGGAGAAGTACAGAGGTTGGAATGCTGAATCATAACGTCTCAACTAATAGGGGACAAAAAAGTTACCTTAAAGAAATTAAAGTTTATCAAGCTTATGGTGTGCTTATTTTGTGCATTGTTGTATATATATATATATATGTCTAATTACTATGCAATGGTTCTCATTTGAAAACTCGTGATGTGCATTAAAAGATTATGAACTATGTTGTGGTGTGTTGAGTCTGTTACGTCTCTAACTCGGATGGGACTCAGCTTAAGTGTCTGACATAGGATTTAGGCGCATAGCTCTTAGGGCTACTTTAGATTATTCTTTATTATGCTTAACCATAATTTAGGATACATTAACTACAATATAAGAGATTCACCATCTCATAACAGTCATTAAACACACTTAAATAAATTTCATATAGCTCAAATTTATTTAAATTCTATTCTCTCTAATGGAAGCATGTTTAGGTACATGCTTTTTCAACTTGCATGCATTTAGTTAGATTTATATTTTAATCTTACATCTACATCAAGAGAGATGGAGGCATTGTAAGTATTTATTAATATAAACATACATCATGATTTATCGCTTGCATCGGCTTTTTTCATATCCCTCCTATAATTTATAACTTGAGTTTAAATGGAATTAGGATGGGTCGACAGGTAATGACTGCAATTTTCTCCTCTTTAATATTCATTAATTGTAGTATAGGGGGTGGAAAGAGATTAGTCAAAAACTACAACTCTTGAATATTATGGAACAATTTTTACTTGGTTTGCATACCAAGGTCAAACTCAGGGAACGTTGTTTTTTAGTTGCACAATTTAAATTAATAAATGTAATTAATTAATTGCAATATTGATCTCAGTGTCAGAATTAAGTTTAAATAAACTGAAGAAAATGTAATACAAACAAATTAAATAGAGAAATGTTGATGTTTAGGATATGTGATTATGTAAAATTCTAATCCTCAAATAAGATGATCAATTAATCCTTAAGTAAAATCACAGATTAAGGAATGAATTCAAGAAATATTTATCGATTTAACTCCAAGCTATAGGCAAGAATATCACTAATCATAATGACTAATCACAACAAATATGTCCTGCAAATAAAGAGATCAATGATAATTTGATCTAAAAGAATTTGACCTCTAGATTCCCTGTAATTTAATCCTCAAATAAACATATTTTAATCACATGAAATGTCAAGGAAATAAATTCCTCCTCAATTATCTCCTTAAAGAGATGAATCTGATTAAAATACTCTAAATGGAGTCTATACAAAGATTATATCTTAAATTAAAAAGATTAAATATCAATAAACAATTAATCAAAGTAAAATCCCCCGCAATCGACTCCCTAAAGAATAGATAACTGAATTCCTCAATGTAAAATAACACAAATCAGTCAAAATGCAACATGCATATATCAAATTAAACCTCAAATAATGTTTAACATAAATCAAGCTCTAATCTGTCCGTAAGATAAATAAAATGATAGAGCATTCAAAAAGCTTCAAAATGGTATGTTGTACATAAAAATGGAGATCAAATGAAAAAGATATGATAAAATGAAATGCTAGGGACTAAATTGCAATAACAAGATTAGTTTTTATTTCATTGAAGAACTTAGAGGGGCTTATCTGCAAATTCCAATAACTATTGGGATTCATGTGTAATTTATCCTCACACGCATGTATTGGGCACGTGACTAGGGCGAGGGGAGCATTTGATATGTCCTAGGAGTACAGGGGCTTGGCATTAATAACCCATGCCCTCAAGTGCCTTGCACGTGGCAAAGGCGGCTCGATCGACGGAGCTCAGGCTCGGGTGCCAAGCCTCCACGTTGCTAGCTGCACGAGTTTCGGGTGTAGGTGGAGCTTCAGAAACCCAAGCCTGAAGCTCGACATTTGACAGGGCAGAAGCGATGTAGCATGTGTAGAGTCATTTGATCAAGGGCTAATGCCCAATCCAATGGTTGATAGAGGGAGGCGGAGGACAGCTGGTGTACGAGGGTGACATGGCAAAGCTCGTAGAGGCCAAGGGTAAGAATGTGATAGAGGAGTTTGACCCCTCATCTGACACACGATGGGAGGGTGACAACACGACGTTATTGGAAGCAGTCGAGGCAGAGCATATAAGGTGACGTGGAGCGATCAGTGGCATCGAAGCTTGTTGGCGAGGTGTACGAAGTAGCGAAGGCAAGGGAGAGAGGGTGGGGGCAGAGTTGGCTGAGGGTGAAGGTGGAGGGCTCGGTGTTCACCGTTCAAGGGGAGGAGACTTGGGCGACGCGGTGGAGCGGCGAGCGAAAAGCCAAGGTGGTGGTCGTACGGTGGATTCCTTAAGGGGCGTGCCTCGCTCGCTTTGGAGTGTACCTGAGTATAATCAGGGTTTTGTGAACCCCAAAAAATGACGTTTGTTACGACTTTTAATTAGGTAAAAATGCAATTAACAATCCCATTGTTTTAATTTTTATTTTCAATTTTTTTGAATATTTTGAAAGCAAAAGCTCCTAACGATTTTTATGGTTTTTCTTTTTGCCTAAGTGCTCAAATTCAGGGGAAGAGAATGGCAAAGAAATGCATGGAGACATCAATATGGAAGCTTTGTGCCTAACTAATTGATGCTAAAATAGAAGACTTACAAAGCTTCCCAACACTCTCCCTGCAGGATGCAAGGCAAAATTTTATAAACCCAATCTACATGCACGTATGCAAACAAAGAAATTGCCATAAATAGGAATAGCTATTATCGTGAAGAACAAAATGCTAAACACAAAGAGTAGAAACCTAAGAGTCTGGTTTGGAGGCTTCTCGATGGCCACTGATGACACGCGGATGCAACTCGAGTTAAGGGATATCTAGGGTCGTTGCGACTCGAATCGCAAGGCGCAATCAACAAGAAAATCAGACCACCAATAGAGATATCACACAATCAAACAAGGAAAGCGGTCTCGCTAATTTATTTTACCTGGTATAGCTACCAGGGTTGATCAGAAGGAGCACGGGATGACAAGTCTACGAAGTAGTTGGAAAACCAAGAAAAGAATAAAAATTTGTGGTTTTAATTTTTCAAATTTTTTATGATTTTTATAATGAGAAAAAGAATAATGAAAAGACAAAAAGCAACACTCAACCAATTATTTGGGGGTCCAAAAAGACTCAAAAATTCAAAACAAAAATGTTTTTATGTTTTTTAATTATTAAAATGTTTTTGTGAATTTTCTGGGGTTTTTCTGATATTTAATTAATTTTCTAAAAATAAAAGAAAGTCAAAAATAACAAACACTGTACAATTGGGATCTAAAGGCAGATTAAAATTAATTAAAATACTTATAAAATCCTACAAGTAATTTTATGTGAAATTATAAAATAAAATCTACCTACGGAAAAAGAAAAAATATTTTTTTTTTTAATTTTTTTTATGAATTTTTAATGTTTTTATAAGTTTTTACTCTTTTTCAATTTTTATGGGATTTATAAATGGCAATAAAACAAAAATTGCATAGAAACTCAATTAACACAAAAACACAATCAGAATTTTTTGTAATTTTTCAAGATATTTTAATATTTTTAGTTGTTTTTTAAAAATAAACAGGGACACTTTTTAGGGTTTTTGAATTTTTAAAAATAACAAATCAAATCAAAACAGAACCCAAAAAACAACAAAATTCCTACACAATAGCAAGGGCTACGTGTCAAAATTTCAAGATTTTTGGAGCAATTTTGCTATTTATTTAATCAAAACACAAAATACACATCTTAAAAGGGACCAAAATGCAATTAAAATAACTCTTGGGACCAAACAATAACAAGCAATAAAAGAATAGGGTTACGTCTGCAATTTTTCCATCAAAATCTGCACATGTCACAAATCAGCACTCACAGGGGCATATTTGCAAATACGAAAAGTAAACATTCAATCCATAATAGAAGATAAGTTTAGGGGAAACAATGCAAATAACCCAGATAAACACGTGACGAAGCACGTGGGTCCACACAAGCAGGACTAAAGAGCAAATATGAGAAACTACAAGTACTGGAATGCAAAATGGTTGAAAAAATAGAAACTAAAATAAACGTAGGGTAGAATGAGCAGTATACCCATGGAGGCACGTGAGCGGCTTGTGGTGTGACATGTATCGTCCGCTGATTGGGCGTGGACGGATGGCTCTGGACGCGTCAATTGTCAGATCTGACGGCTAATTGGTCGGGGACGTGGCTGGTACGGGGCCATTAGATCTAACATCTAACGGCCTGATACCTCCAGAGGATGGATGGCCAGGATGATGTCTGGACAATGGAGGATATCCAACGTAGAGATGACCTCTGGAAGAACTGAGCCTAGGTGACTTTCGTCGGGCACAAGGATCGAATCTTGGGCTCCAATGAAAGATCTGAAGGCACCGGTGGAGTCGTAAGCCACTTCCGCGTTGGATGGTCGGCTCTGATGGAGCAGCTGACGGTCAGATGATCGTGACGAGGACTGGGACCTGGGGGCACTCCGGTGAAGGTGGTAAAGGACGATCTGGATGGTCTCAGCGTGCATCAAGGCCTACACAAGAAAGGTCTGACTCGGAGCGATACTCCACTCGGGGTTATTAGGGAAAGAAATCAAAGAAGCGACAGTGGATGGGGGGTGGGTCGCCGGCGAAGATGATAAAGGAGACCGATATCCTAATCTCGTCACGATGATCGAAGGTCAGGGTGATCAATATGTGGGAGAAGATGGAGGGCGAGCGGGTGCGTCGATCTGAACGGATAGATGAGGGTGACGAAGCTCCGGCGGAACGACGACGGCGTGGAAATGAAAGATTGAGAAAATAAAGGAGCTAAGAACGATCTGAAAGCTACCTGAAGGTCCGAACAAGATCCTAAGCTCTAGAGGACGTGAAAGGCGGGGCTGTGGCCTCGACCACGCTGCGGCTGGCGAAGGAGGCTCCTCGCGACGGTTCTCTGGCCACGACAAGTGAGCTGCGGCTACACAGCACCTCTCCGAGCACAAAGGTGTCCTCTGACCACTGTCACTATGGCAAAGGTATCTGGGGTATCAAAAAAGGGGTATGGCACAAGCTGAGGATCTGGGGAGGTGATGGAAGTATTTATACAACATCCCAGGTGGTCGGAAGAAAAGGGCTAGGGCACGCAATCCGAGAAGGATCCACGCTTCCCTAGGGATCCACGTGGATCTTGGATCCATGGGGAAGGTGCAGACAAAAATTTAGGGCACGACAGGACCTGGTCAGAATAATTGGGAGAAGAAGGTCCGGCGGGTCGGTCGGGTCGGGTCAAGCCTTGGAAGAGAGGGTTGACCCGAGTCAACGATCCGTCATGGACCAATCAAAAAATAGTATGTACAAAATATTTATAAATTCAATTAAAATAGCAAATGATTTTAAATCAAAAAGTGGATAAAATGAAAAAAAATATTTTTAGATTTATTTTTCTATGAATTTTATTTATTTTTATGAAAAAAATTTATAGTATATACAGTATAATGTATTATGTACAGTTATAAAATACCTATGTATTGTGTACAATTATTTTTAAATTATTATTTTTACAAAAATACCCTAATTTTATATTTTATTTATTTACAACATAGTAGTATAAAATATTTTTTTATTTTTTATTTATTTACAAGTATAAAATAAAATGGAGAAGATATACATACACTTGTATTATATACAAGGTGAGAGAGAGTTTTATTCTAGTTTTACTTTTATTTTATTTTTCTAATTTTTATTTGATTTTTAAAGGTAATAAAAATATCTTTTTATTTTTATTTTTTTAAAAATAAATTATATACATAGAGGGTATATATGTACAAGGTAGAGTGGCCCTATCTCTCTCTACTTATTCTATTTGGCGATCAGGCCAATGCTTGGCCCTCTCTTGGGTTTGGGTCACTCAATATTTATTCTAAATATTTCCTTCTTTTTCTTTTATTCTTTATTCTTTTATTTTTGCACAAATACATGCTAATTATGAAATATTAACACATGCATGTTTATTGCTAAATTATTGACTTTACAACTATTTACATGATGCATTTCCAAAATAATTAGCAAAAATAAAATAAGAGTCATTAATGAGGATTCATTAACCACCCTATACTTTACTTTTACTCGCCCCTTAGCAAACACTTATTTGAAAAAGAAGTGAAAAGAAAAGGAAAAGAAAAGGAAAAGAAAAAGAAGGAGAATCAAGGTTGATTATTAAATTTGTCTTCATTAAATTGAAATAGCGAGCTCAGTCAGGCCTTTGGAATATTAGTTTGTCGGAACCTAATTTGGACTTAGGTTTAAAACTCAATATCCTCTAAGTTCCACCAATCTATGGTCAAGACTCCTCAATAATCCAGATCAGAACTAGTCTACATACACAAACTCTAACGACCATGAGCCTTTTCTTATACTGTGTAAGTGATAGGTAGCTTCCCACCTCAGTAATGGCAAAGTAACAGCCCCCCTCAAAGAGGTAACTCTAATGCCCTAGTCTAGGAGCTCTTTCCTCGAGGAGCAGGGTATTCCCTTCTAAGTTCAAGTGCAACCGGCTCAAGAAATGGAGGAAGAAGAGAATGGACAATGACCAGTGTAGCCATGTATCCTAGAGAGCCCAACTAGTGGAGCTAAGTCTCCATGATGTAATCTTCATGAGATGATAATGGGTAACATAAGATTTGCTTTATTTGGCTATATACACTCCGGTGGGTATTTCCTTTTCTATCAGACCAACTATTTTTTTGGAGTTTTTCTTTCTTTTGCACATTTTTTTCGATGTTCATATGTACAACATATCTACATGGTGTAGCATATATACATAAGGAGTTTTTCCTCTCGTGCAAGTAGACTATCCCTCTTTTGAAGCATTATTGCAATCCACAACTCCTGTCTTTAGACCTCAATGCTGCCAGACAAAGTTGAGACACATTTCCTTCACTAAAAGAAGACAAGAGGTTCCGTCTAGAAGTACTACCCTCGTATGCTACCCCAAGCCAAAGAAAACCGCCTCCTCACCATCTCATCCGTAGAGAGCTATGTTTAAGGTGCTGGTGCAAGTAAAGCCATTGTCTGTGAGTCATGTGTGTGTTGTTAAGTGTTCTACTTAGGCTCATCAAGACGACATGTGATCATAGCCTAGTAGACTCAAAGAATTAAGCCCCAATGGACTTGAAAAGTCTTAATCCTAAGCCCTATAAGGTTCCTCTTAGAATTATGTGGATTAAGGTCTTAACCAAGCTCCATTTTCCAATTTAGTTCAAGGCTAGTTTAAATGTCAACTATGATTCAGAAAAACTGTACAAGTAGATAAAAAATTGTTTTTATGCAAATTTTGAAAATGTGCAAAATTTTTGAAAAATGTTTGAATGATTGAAGGCATGGATGCAGAAGTTGTGCAAACTATTTACACACATTTACACAATGGTTTTTGCAAACTTTTTACAAAACATTTGTACTTTATACATAATTTTGATATCAACATATTTACAAACTCTTTACGCACAACATTTTTACAAACATTTGTACAAAAATAATTTTGTAAATAGCTATGTATGTGCAAGAAAGAATTTTATGTACAAGATTTTTTTTTGAAATTTTTATGGTTTTTAAGATAAAGTGTTGTAGCCATTTTATTTATTAATATACTCACATAAAGTATGAGTTATGTCTAAAGTATATATGAAATATATACGACACCCCCTATACTTAGCTCGAACGATGTCCTCAGAGTGGATCAAGAGCGATGAAGAATACATAACTCATGCATAGTATAGGGAAGTGAAAAGGGAAAACTATACTACAATGACGAATCAAAGAATATAGTGAAAGGATCTCGGCGTTTCCGCATATACTTAGGATCAAGTAATCCTATGTATAGCAGACTGTACATAAAGGAAATCCGAGCGGAAGAATGTACAGGGTCTACCTCCCATATACTTAGGGTAAAATATCCCTAAGTGTAGGCAACAAAACAGAGGTAAAAAGAATCAAAAGGAAATCAAAAGTCTGACACCCCCCTATACTTAGGGTAAAGTACACCCTAAGTATAGCATAATCAAAGATGCAGATGGGGTGTTGGACTGAAGAATGGTAAGATATGGACAACTGGATCTATACAAGGTGGATGATAGTGATAATCAGGCATGAGATGCAATAGATGTGAGTCAAAGACCACATCTCACGTAAAATGAGTAGGGGCGACGTCAACGATCAGTGGCTCATGATCTAGATATGGTTTGAGTCGTTGCCCGTTAACACGAAAGGTAGAATCACGTGACGTTTCATATATTTCAATGCTCCCATTGTCATGTACCTTTCGGACTAGGTATAGTTCCTTCCACTTGCTCTACAACTTCCCTGGAAATAATCTAAGTCTAGCATCGAACAACCATACTCTCTGATCTGGCTCAAACTGCTTGTGGCTAATATGAGAATCATGCCACTCCTTTACTCTCTCTTTGTATTGTAGGCTGCTCGAAAAGGATGCATCTCTAAGCTCCTCCAGGGCTGCCAATTCTGCCCTCCTCTGATCTCCTACACTCACTAGATCCAAAAGTATGTATGTGATAGCCCAAAGTGACTTATGCCTAATCTTAACAAGTAAATGGAAGGGCTTGCCATAAATGAGGTGAAAGGGAGACGTACCCAAAGGAGTCTTGAAGGAAGTCCTATATGCCTACAAGACCGAGTTCAAAAGCTGTGACCAATCCTTTCGGTCTGGGCAGACTACCTTCTGCAATATAGTCTTGATCTCCCTATTCAACACTTTAGCAAGACCATTGGTCTGAGGATGATATGGAGTGGCTACTTGATGGTCAATGCTGAACTCGCTAGCGAGGGCCTTTACCTTATCATTGACGAAATGAGACCCCCCGTCAGATATCAACACTCTAGGCACCCCGAACCATGAAAAGATATTCTTCCTCAAAAATCTTCACACCATCCTAGCATCTACGGTTCGGGCGGGGATGACCTCAATCCAACGACTAACATAATCAACGGCCAACAGAATGCACTCAAATCCCTGACTCTTATTGAATGGGCCCATGAAATCGATGCCCCATGCGTCAAAAACCTCACAGATTTGAATGGGCTGAATCGACATCATATCACACTGTCCACAAGTGCCCATCCTATGATAACAGTACACCTCTTCACGAATTCATCGGAATCCTTGAAGAGGGTAGGCCACCATAGGCCAGATTGAAGCAATTTCTATGTCGTTCTCCTCCCAGAGTGATGTCCCCCTGCCTCAAGCTTGTGGCAGTAAGTGAGAACGCTATGGTGCTCCTCCTAAGGAATGCACCGATTCCAGACGCTATCCCCTCCTTCATGATAAAAGATGGGAACCTCCTAATGGTGGAACTTGGCCTTCACGAGGAAGGTCTCAAGTCGCTGCCTGGGCCACCCTTGGGGAACTTTCTTGGCAACATGATAGTTCAAATCGTCAGCGTACCACGGGAGAGAGGCGATATAAAGGATCGCCTCATCTGGGATGGTCTCAGAAATGGGATCAGTATGCTCAGATTCCTAAAGATGCTCTTATCGGTAGAGGTGATCCGCCACCACATTCTTGACTCCAGGCTTATCCTTAATCTCAATATCAATCTCCTAATGTAGAAGGATCCATCTAGTTAGTCTAGCTTTGGCATACTTGTTTGCCATGAGGTACCTGATGGCAGTGTGATCTGTAAAGATAGTCACCTTTGATCCAATGATGTAAGATTTGAACTTATATAGGGCAATGACTACATCTAGCATCTCCTTCTCAGTGATAGTATAGTTCTGTTGTGCGGCATCCAATGTACGGCTAGCGTAGTGAATGGCAAATGGTACTCCATCCCTCCTCTATCCTATCACGACCCCTATGGTAAAATGGAAGGCATCCGTCATGATCTCGAATAGGAGAGACCAATTAGGCGGCTGAAGGACAGGAGCCTCAACAACTAGACTCTTGAGAGTCTCAAAAGACGCAAGACACTTATCATCCACAATGAACTCGGTGTCTTTGGTCAGTAAATCCGTCAACACTCGGGCAATCCTATCGAAATCATGAATGAAGCGTCGGTAGACACCGACGTGCACCAGAAAAGACCGTAACTGTCACAAGTTGGATGGTGGATTGAGTTTCCTAATGATATCCACCTTGGCTAGATCAACCTCCATGCCTTGTTGGAGATGATATGACCAAGCACCATCCCTTGAGTCACCATGAAGTGACTCTTCTCCCAAGATAATACAAGATGGACCTTGATGCATCGATGAAGGACGTGATCGAGGCAGTCAAGACAAACATCAAACCCATCACCATTGACTGAAAAGTCGTCCATGAAGACCTCCAAGAACTCACCCACTATGTCCGAAAAGATGGACAACAAGCACCTTTGGAATGTCGCCGGGGCGTTACATAGACCAAAGGGCATCCGTCTGAAAGCATATGTCCCAAAGGGACAAGTGAATGTGGACTTGTCTTGGTCTTCGGGCGCAATGGCCACCTGGTTGTAATCGGAGGACCCGTCAAGAAAGTAGGAGTGACTCTTCCCAGCTAGCCTCTCTATAATCTGATCAATAAATGCATCGGAAAATGATCCTTCTTGGTGGCTTGGTTCAATCGTATGTAGTCCACACAGACCCTCCAAGAAGTGGGTATCTGGGTAGCGATCTCTTCTCCAAACTCACTTACAACTGCAGTGATGCATGTCTTCTTGGGCACCACATGTAATGGACTAACCCACTTGGAGTCGGAGATGGGTAGATAAAATCGACGCTCCACCATTTTAAAATTTCCTTCATGACAACCTCTCGAAGATTTGGGATCAGCCACCGCTAGAAATCACGCGACGGCTTGGCCTCCTCTTCGAGATAGATATGGTGGGAGCACAGGACTGGACTTATCCATTGGAGATTAGCCATGCTCCATCCTATTTCCTTGCGGTTCTTTTCAAGAACCTCCATCAAACAAGATTCTTGCTCTCCAATCAAACCCGTTTAGATAATTATTGGGTGCATCTCCT
This sequence comes from Ottelia alismoides, assembly GCA_037367405.1. Classification (NCBI taxonomy): domain Eukaryota; kingdom Viridiplantae; phylum Streptophyta; class Magnoliopsida; order Alismatales; family Hydrocharitaceae; genus Ottelia; species Ottelia alismoides. Next base: position 30,826 of record JAZKJV010011533.1, read on the forward strand.
GCTCTCCCGCAAGGAACCTATACTTCAACGACTGCGGCAAGGGCTTCAGCTCTGGGCAACTGGGAGCTGGCAGATCTAGCCTCTGAAAAGTCTGAGTGAAAGAAACCAAATCTGCATGGGATTACTCTTGCTGATCATGACAATCCGACAAAGAATGCTCTACTGGTGTGTCTGTACTCTGAATATGATCAATCTCCACCCTATCTGCTGGCTCTGTAGGAATCAGACATGGAATCAACTCATCAAACTCCGCATCAATATCTGACTCTGAGGGATCTGAATCTGAATCTAGAGAAATATCAACTGCCTCGCTATCCTGAATGCGGTCTAGAGCCTCAAATGTGTCCTCTATCAAGAATGCGCTCTCCAAGCTCTCATATGTTGGAATCTCAGAATAAGCGGGATCTGAGGGTGAGAGGATGGCTCGTGAAACGGGATCAGTCCAAGCAGCTTCATCATCTGTGATCACAAAATTGCACTCCTGGTGGACATCTCGCTCTGCCTCTGTTATCTGCTCTGAATCACTAAGCGGCTCTAAGCAAGCTGAATCTTACGCTCTAGTATCATCGATCGTGTCTATTTGTATACCCTCGCCCTCGACGCGAAAGTATACCTTCCTGCTATCATGATCGGACACTGCCTTGGATGTGTCCAAGAACATGTGTCCTAGAATGATGGGGGTATCAGTCACAGACTCAGGGATCTCCATTTCCAACACAACTTAGTCCATGGGGAATTTCAGGCCCTCAATTGTGACGACCACGTCCTTCAGCAACCCCTTCGGCCTCTTGACAGATCGATAAAAAGACTAAAGGACCATCATGCTCTATCGAAGAGGGCCAAACTCGAATCGGTCGAGTAAGGCTGTCGGAAGAAGTTGATAGAAGAGCATCTGTCTAATAGAGTCCGATCGAACCTCTACTTATGTATGTGACATCCGTCATAGGGAGCTCCTGCATCTGGCCTCTTGGCTGGCAACGGTTCTGGATGGTGAAGCAGGTGGCATGAGTAAGCACATGGATCTCTGAATGATGGTTCCTCCTCTTCCTGCGAATGGTGGTCTTCTCTCTGAGGTTCCTCTGGAAGAGGAGGATGTGCTCCAAGGCCTCCTGTAGAGTCAGTTGAATCTGGAATCTGTCTATCATCTGTTGGCTGCACTCTAGCTGCTGAGATTTGTTGGATTTTTGTTTTTAGTCCCCTTGGACAAGCGGAGTTCTTGAGTGAATGGGATGTTGGGCCCTCCTCAGATGGAGGGCTAGGATCGGGTCCCTGCTGCTGTGGTGAAACAGAATCCATACACATATCTCCAGGCATCACAGATGGACTCACAAACAAAGAACCCTTTCCTTTATTAGATTTTCCAAAATAGTCCTGAGATACAGAAGCAAAAGAAAATACAACAGGAATAGAATGGGTGGCTGTAGTACCACCCGCAACAACTGGACTTACGGTATCAACACTGCACTCAGGCTTAGCATCATCATCTATAGTGGCATCAGCACCAGCTCCCGCGTCTGGTGAAGTGACGGCCTCAGTACCGTTAGCTGGATCTACATCCTTGGTGGCGTCAGCACCACCATCATCAATATCATCATAAGCGACATCAGCACTGCTCTCCTCCTCGTTTGGCGCTCCTGAGTCTGCATGTGGTCGTCGCTCAGACGAGGCACTGCCGGCTGGCATCCTACCGCTCCTAAGTGTAACAAAGTCAGCATCAAAAGTATATGCAGAAATATCACCAAGTGAGTCACTAGGAGTGGTAACCTCTGTAAACTCTACCTGCTCAGACTTCCTCTTCAGGTTGTTCGGATTTAGCTCGATCTAAGCGGGTATGGTGGCCTTTCCCTTCACTACCTCCCTCATCTCCTGACGGAACTCGTCCATCTCCCGCTTGAATGTAGCCTGCTGCTCGGAGATAAAGTGCGCTAGATCATCTAAAGATGGGTTCTCAAAGACGTGCCCATGAGAACCGGATGGGTGGCCTCTCTAAAAGTGATGCTGCTGCTGGGAAGGATGAGGGGGATATTGGTGAGAGAAATGTTGAGGTTGCTGCTGCTGCCTCCACAGCTATCCCTGTTGATAGGGACGAGGACCCTGCTGCTGGTAGTGTTGCTGTATCTGTGGCTATGGGAACTGAGGCTGATGCTGCTGGCTGTACTAGCCACCCTAAACTAGAGGTTGCTGCTAGGATGAGGCAACTCCGGTCAACCAACGGAATCCGGGATGGTCTTGTCGGATCCCAGGCTAAGGCCGGTCATACAAAATCACGTTGACTTCCGTAAACGGCTCCTGCTCGTAAGTGGGTGGGGGAAGAACTGCCAGGGGCTGATCCGGCTGGTAGACCACCATCTGAGTGTCTGGATATGGTGGTGGCTTGACATATTGCTGCTGCTGCTGAAACGACTCCGCTTGTATGTGATGCACCTCTCGGTAATGGGGGGAGGGCTGGGTCGAGCTGATGCTACTGCTGGGATCTGCCTGTGACCTGAGATGGGGCTGAGAAGCCGTCTGTGCCTCCTGGAGACACATGATCTGGGTCTTCAGGTCACTCAGCGTCTGTGCCATCTGAACTATCTGAGACATGCCCTGGCACTACTTCTTCTCGATAAGCATGATGCGGTCCAGCTTCTCGTTGATAATACCCATATCAACGACCGTCGACTCTGCCTATGTTGCAGCTGCTGAAGATGTGGAAGGACCGGCATCGAACTGTGCTATCCTCTGATAGGACACGGCCTGTGGTGTGGGCTTCCCCTGTGCATAAATCTGGTATGGGACATAACTGTGTAGTTCTCTGCCATCTCCTCGTAGATGTCCCAGACCTGATGCTCATCCTTGGCAAAATAGGAACCCCCACAGATGCGTTCAGTAGCCCCTGCAACTCCGGTGTAAGCTCACAGAATAAACTCTGGACAAGGTTGGGCTTGGATATGTCTTGATGAGGACACCGGTCAGTGAGCCATCTGAATCTGTCCCATACCTCATGGAATTGCTTGATGGGATGCATGGCAAATTTGTTGATCAGGGCTCTCGCTTCATTCGTCCGGTCGAGTGGATAGTACTTATTCAAGTACTTGTTCTGAATTTGTTCCCATTATGTGACATATCTTTTTAGGTGTTTCAACCAGTTGGCTACTTTGTCTACGAGGGAGAATGGAAATGCCATCATCTTGATGTTATCCTCGTCCACAAGGAGATCGTGGACTGTGTTGTAGATCATCTCGAATTCTACGAGATGGAGGTGTGGCTCCTTGGTGGCAAGCTCGTGGAATCGGGGTAGTAGCTGGATGGTCTGAGGCGGGATCTTGAAATCTCCCAGAATGGCTGGCAGTTGAACCCATCTGTGGGTTAGAGTTGCACCAGGGTTGTGCGACTCTCTCATTGGACATGCGGGTGCTGTTGGTTGTGTGGGCTCCTCAGGCTCTCCTCCCTTTGGAATGTCTCCTCCTCCACCGGCTCTGCACTGCTCTCTATCTGCTCGCATCTGCTCCATCTCTTGGTGCATGTCAACCACGAAAGCCCCCTGTTCTCTAATATGACACTACATGGTCTCCAGAGAGGCTAACAGGGTGTTGTTGATGGCAACATGATCTAATACATAGGTGTGGTTCCCACCAGGTCCATCAGTGCGCTCCTCGCTGCTGGACATGGTCTCTGCAATGGTAAAAGACTCAAACTCAGGTGTCGCCAAATCATCAAATGTCTGTTGTGGTCTCTGCTCGGGCACCTCAGGATTAATAGAAGGGTGGTCAAGGGGGAACAAGGCAGAGTCAAACTCGGGTTCGAAGAGCGGGTTTGGGCTCTCACGAACCAACCTAGATGAGCGTACCGGAGTGCTCGAAAGCGGTGCAACCAAAAGCTGCCTAAGGAACCTCCGACCCATCAGCATGATGTAGCGAGTGAAGGTAGATGAGATCTGGAAAACACACAAGATCAGGAAAACAAACCCCCAATTCACCTACTCATGCAGAGTTGATGACTGTAAAGGTTTGGTCTTTTATCTTGTCGATTTTATTTAGGAGATCAAACAGTCTTTCAGAGCGATTAAATGAGCTGTTGGGAATCCAATGCTCTCACGAGACTATCCCGATCCCAAGGCTAGATCTTTCCCAGCCAGTACAAGTAGCGGACCGTTTACCTGCTATCCGATTGACTCGCTCTGTTAAGGATATCATGACCCGCTTTTCCGAAAATCGGAGCGATCCTCGCTGGAGAATTAAGTAGTCTGAGGAGAGGTCGGATATGGCTCTAGACTAGTGTCTCTCTCTCTCTCATCCAAACTAGACAATGAGGGGATTGCTCTCCCAAGACAAATTTTTAAATGTGGTGTCTTTTAGGGTCAAGTGTGTTTAGCAGTCCCAATTTTGTAGTTTTTCTCTTTTTTTAGGTACTTTTCAAGCAAACAACGCCTAACGAATTTTCTGATTCTTTTGGTTATTTTAAGTCCAAAAACAGGGGGAGAAGTCGAAAAAGCAATGCACGGTCAAACACTATGATGCATGTAGAGTAAGAAATGTGTACCTGACTCCAGCTCTCTACATGCAGGGTGATCCACGCATAAAATAAAGACTGAAATAAAACTACCTATATGATGCAAGAAGAAATCAGCCTTAGATAGAAAATTTCTACTAGAGAAGAACGATAGCTAACGGGTCAATAAGAGGGGTCGGGGTCCGGTCTCTGATGTTGATCGGTGTCTGCCACAATGGATCCTGCTAGCGTTGTATATGGCCTCTAGCTGCACATGACCCCTCAAGTGACCACTCACCCTCCTATTTTCCCTACTCCTTATGGCAGGAAGCTTTTCCTACTCCATATTGGCAAGATGACTCCCAAGAGACTGATCTTCGGAAAAGGCCCTCCCCATGCTTCGACATTCTACCTTGGAGCGATCGAACCAAACCTCCGCAATTGTGATTTAATTAATAAGGTCTACTTATCGATCGATAGGAACATGCAAGCAATTAGGGTTGGGCCTTAATTAATTACGTCACAGTCAAGCAAAAATTTTGAGTCTAAGGGACAAAAACTTCGAGAATCAAAAATTCAAAAAGAAAATGCGATAAAACACAAAACCAGCGTAAAATCTGCGGTGAGGTCCCCGAGCACACCGATGCTCGGTGAAACAGACCCCGAGATCAAGCCAAGTCCAAGTCTGAGTCCTGTATTATTACAATAATAATAGGAATGAAAATAAAACTAAGACTAAAGCTCCTCTACGAGTCCTACTCCTCCACGAGTCCTGCTCCTCCTCTCCTATGCTCACCTTCGGCTCGATACAAAAACGAGCCGCCTCCGCATTGCTCGGGTACCTCGGCGCTTCGAAGATCGACGCCCTTGCTCATTGGGCCCTTACAAGAAAGGAAAACAGAAACAGGTCAGGCCACAGTTATAAAAATAATTAAAATAAAAAAAAATGAAAAATAAAATAAAGAAAAGAAATAAAAACAAAAATAAAAGGCAAATAAAGGAAATTAAATAAAAAGAAAATTAAAACAAAATCGGAAACGGAAAACCGACTACTAAGCCGTGCTCCCCGAATCGCAAGGCGCAATCAATAAGAAAATCAATAAGAAAAGAAATCAACTCGGGTTAAGGGATATCTAGGGTTGTTGTGATCCGAATCGCAAGGCGCAATCAATAAGAAAATCAGACCACCAATAAAGATATCACACAATCAAACAAGGCAAGCGGTCTCGCTAATTTATTGTACCTGGTATAGCTACTAGGGTCGATCACAAGGAGCACGGGATGATGAGTCTATGAAGTAGTCGGGAAACCAAGAAAAGAAAGAAGATTGGTGGTTTCTAATTTTTTAAATTTTTTTATGATTTTTATAATGAGAAAAAGAATAAAGAAAAGCGAAAAAGCAACTCTCAACCAATTATTTAGGGGTCCAAAAAGACTCAAAAATTCAAAATAAAAATGTTTTAGTGTTTTAAATTATTAAAATGTTTTTTGTGAATTTTTTGGGGTTTTTCTATTTATAATTAATTTCCAAAAATAAAAGAAAGTCAAAAACATCAAATAATGTACAGTTGGGATCTAAAGGCAGATTAAAATTAATTAAAATGCCAAAATCCTAGCAGTAATTTTATGTGAAACAACAAAATAAAATCTACCTATAGAAGAAGAAAACACATTTTTTTATTTTTATGAGTTTTTTATGATTTTTATAAGTTTTTCACTCTTTTTCAATTTTTATGGGTTTTATAAATGTGAATAAAACAAAATTGCATAGAAACTCAAACAACACAAAACACACAATCAGAATTTTTTGGAATTTTTCAATATATTTTAATATTTTAAGTTGATTTTTAAAAACAAACAGGGACACTTTTTAGGGTTTTTGAATTTTTAAAAATAACAAATGAAATCAAAACAGAACCCAAAAATCATCAAAATTCCTACACAGTAGCAGGAGCTATGTATCGAAGTTTCAAGATTTTTGGAGCAATTTTGCTACTTATTTAATCAAAAAACAAAACACACAGCTCAAAGGGACCAAAATAAAATTAAAATAAGTCTTGGGACTAAACAATAATAAGCAATAAAAGACTAGGGTCAAGTCTGCAATTTCTCCATCAAAATCCGCACATGTCACAAATCAGCACTCACAGGGGCATATTTGCAAATATGAAAAGTGAACATTCAATTCATAACAAAAGATAAGTTTAGGGGAAACAATGCAAATAACCTAGATAAACAAGTGACGAAGCACGTGGGTCCACACATACAGGACTAAAGTGCAAATATGAGAAACTACAGGTACTGGAATGCAAAGTGGTGCAACTATATATTTTATTTTACAGACTAAAATGGAAACTAAAATAAACACAGGGTAGAATGAGTAATATACCCATGGAGGCACGTAAGCGTCTCGTGGTGTGACAGATGCCGTTTGATGATTGGATGTGAATGTGCGGCTCTGGACGCGTCAGGTGTCAGATCTGACTGCTAGCTACTGGTCGGAGACGTGGCTTGTACGGGGCTGTTAGATATTACACTTAACGGCCTGACACCTCTAGTGGATGGATGGCGAGGATGATGTCTGGACGATGGGGGCTATCCAACAGTAGAGACGACCACGGGAGGAACTGAGCTGGTGCGACTTTCGTCGGACCCAAGGATCGAATCCTGGGCTCCGATGAAAGATCTGAAGGCACCGATGGAGTCGTGAGCCTCTTCCATATCGGATTGTCGGCTTTGATGGAGCCGCTAACAGTCAGATGATCGTGACGACGACTAGGACCTAGGGGCACTCCAGCGAAGGTGGTAGAGGATGATCTGGATGGTCTCAGCGCGCATCAAGTCCTGCACAGGAAAGCTCTGACTCGGAGCGATACTCCGGTCGGGGATTTTAGGGAAAGAAATCAAAGAAGCGACGGTGGATGGGGGTGGGTCTCCGGCGAAGGTGATAGAGGAGACCGATCTCCTAATCTCGACATGTGGATCGAAGGTCAGGTTGATCAGAATGTAGGAGAAGATGGAGGGCGAGCTGTTACGTCGATCTGAACAGATATATGAGGGTGATGAAGCTCCGACCGGCTGGTCGGAGCTGGCGGAGTGACGACGGCGTGCAAATGAAAGATTGAGCAAATAAAGGAGCTAGAAACGATCTGAAAGCTACCTAATGGTACGAACGAGATCTTGATCTCCAGGGGAGGTGAATGGCGTGGTTGTGGCCTCGACCACGCTGCGGTTGGCGAAGGAGGCTCCTCGCGAAGGTTCTCCGGCCACGACAAGTGAGATGCAGCTACACAACACCTCTCCGAGCACCAAAGGTGGCCTCCAACAGCTGTCACTATGGCGAAGGTATCTAGGGTATCAGAAAGTGGTGTGGCGTGAGCTGAGGAGCTGGGGATGCGATGGAAGTATTTATAGAACATCTCAGGTGGCCGGAAGAAACGAGCTAGGGCACACAATCCGAGAAGGATCCGCACTTCCCTAGAGATTCGCATGGATCATGGATCCACAGGGAAGGTGCAGACGGAAATTCGAGGCATGAGGATGCAGGACCCGGTCGGGGTAATTGATGAATGGGGAAAATCAAGGGTCTAGATATCTCACAAGGCGAGAGATCCAGTCGCTGAGTCAACCACTTAAAGATCCCCAGATCAATCAACAATTAACCCACAAGAAATGTATGCAATGAATATCCAAAAAATGTCGAGTTAAATTTTATTATAACTCTACATGCAAGTGTGTATAGGTGTAAGCACAAGTAGAGGTCGAACACTGGGAGGCGAAAGGTTGTATGGTGAAAATTGTTGTGCAATTATTCAATTCATTGTTCTTGTCCAATTTTTATTGTTTTTGTGGGTTTTTGATTTTATATTATATTTTTTTTAATTTTTTATTCTGATTTTATATTTTATATATTTTCTATTAATATTTTTAATTATAATGTATATATATGTATATAGAGGTATATATAAGAGGAGAGAGAAAAGTATTACAATATATGGATATACCTATATATAGATATGAATGCTTAAAATATGTAGATATAATATATTTAAATTTTTTTTTAATTTTTCTCTAATTTTTTTTCTTTTTCTGAAATATTTCTAATTTTTATGTATTTATATATTTTTTTATTCCAAAAATGTCCACAATATGGACTCATTAACTAGCCGACATTAATTTGGGTTTTAAAAATATGAAATAATTCCCAAAATTAGCTAATTTAATTTTAATAATTAAGAATAATATATATATAATTATAAAAATGAAAAACATATTTTTGGGATTTTTTAGGGGTTTTTCTATTTTTTGTTGGATTTTGAAGCTTTCTGATTTTTTTATTTTTCTTTTTCTTTTTTTTAGGGTTTTTCAATTTCTGGACTCACTATATATATAAATATACTATATATATTTTTTTTGTAATTTTTCAAAAGCATTTTATAATTTTTTTGTATTTTCTAATTTAAACAGTACAAAAAGGGCTCCTTTTCATTTTTAATAATTAGGAAAAATGCAAAAAATGTAAAATAAAATAAGGGCATGGAAGAACACTACATGAAGCATCTATCCTAATTTTTCTGGATTTTTAGGAGCACCATAGGTACTTTTAATAAATAGATAAAAGACACAAAAATTAAACAGCCTAGTAGGGGCATTTTTGCAAATAAAATAATTCTCAAGGGAATCAATGCAAAAATCACTACAGAAATAAACATTTATTTTTATTTTTGGTGCTAATTTACAATATACAAAAATCGCCTGGGCTTTAATGCAAAAATCACGCACCTCACGTGGGACTGCACGTCAGGCGCGGAGGGACCTAATCACAATTACAGAAACTACAAGGGGCCTACTGCAAAAATCACAATTTATTTACAACATGGAATTTTATTTATGGCATTAAAATATAAATACAAAAAGGCGGGGGATATATCTGAAATTTGCCCCTAAAGGCACGCGATCCAACGGCTGATCTTCGTCCACTTGACACGCGTCGCCTCCACGGCTGCCGATGCCGCTTCGATGATGGGCAGTGAGGATTAGATCACCCGAGGTGATCTGACGATCTGAGCGCTGCTCCATCGGACGGTTGTCACTCGAACTGGGGCTTCATCTTCATCCAACGGCGGAGAGGACGTATGGAAGAACGGGGTAGAACGCTCGCCTGGGTAAGCATCCTCCGGTGAGAACTCGCTGCTCCGCCGGCCTTTGCTGCTCCTGAAGGTCCCCACACGTCGCAGGTGCTCCACTCTATCTGCTGGAGGCTTCAGATCGGCTAGAGGACGACTGGAGCGCCCTTGCAAGGTCGGAGAAGGAAAGGTGCTCCAGGTACCTCCGACAGCATGTACTTCGTCTCCTGGTGCATCTTGGCGCACTAGACCTGCACAGAACGACCACATGGCTCGAGGGCTTCACCCTCGACCTGGATTTGAAGTTGTTAGCACGAAAATGGGTGAGGTGGTGAAGCTTCCGGCGAGCGGCGGAGTTGAAGCTTCGTTTCGCAAATCCAGAAGGGATCTGGTTGGACAGAGGTGACTGGGAGATGAAGAACTGGAAGGGAGTGAAATGGGGTGGTCGTAGTGGTCGGAAAATAGGCGGGGGTACGGTGGAGAATTCGTCGGAGCAGAGCTCCGGCGAACTTCGATTTAACTAAATTACGCTATTCTAATAATCTAAATGCAAAATAAAAGACGGTAATGAAATGCGGGAATAAAAATCTGCCTATGAAAATAAATGTGCATCTCAAACTTGGCAAGAGGGCCAAGGAGCAGGACGACTGCCGGAGCGCCGCCGTGGGCGCATCTCCTTCATCCGCGAGCCTCCACAACCTCCAAGGGACCTCCAGCTGTCACCTGGATGCACGCTAGACCAAAGGTGTGGGCTCTAGGGCTCGGTAAATGGCCAAAAAAACTCGGAAGAAGAAGATGGGTTTATTTATAAACATGAGGGGGCGCCCTTATTGACCGGCGAATCTCGAAGAATCTAGGCTATGTACACGCAAATAAAATGTGCGGCGAGGATCATGATGCTTCTGGGAGGAAATTTCGTGAACAGATCGCTGTCAATGGAGCATCAGATCGAGCGGGAAAAGTGGAGGAAAACAGGGGACTGGACAGGTCTGACGGGAGTCAGAGGCGCAGGGGGGGAGTTGACCGGAGGTCAACATTCCCTGGCCCCTGATTGGTCCACATCAGCACGAACTTGACCTATTTATTACACGTAATAAATGGATTAATTAGAATTTATTTATAAAATAAAAAATGTTTATTAATTAATTTAGTATTTATTTATAATTTTTATTTAATTTTTTGATATATTTTATTATAGTTTTATTTTAATAATGTATTTATAAGTATATTTATATGTATTTATTTTTATTTTATTTATTTTTATTTTATTATTTTATTTTCTTATTTTATAAATTTATAACTTAATTTTATGACTATAAATATATTTTTATTTAATTTTTATGAGTTTATTTACACTTTTAAATAAATAGGTATATGTATATGTAGGTATTTTACCTATATATTATGTATACTTTATTTATTTAATGTATTTTATTTGTTTTTATTTTGAATTTTTATTTTTAATAAGTTATATGTAATATTTACATTATTATAAAAATATAGATGAATAAAGAATAAAATTATTAAATCCCTTTTATTTATGTACATACTCAACATAAGTATTTTTCCTACATCTTGCATAGACTTACTTTATTTTACAAATTCTTTTGGGTTTTCTTTTAATTTTAATATGTAAATGTATTGTATACATTATTTACAAATTTCTAAAAATATAATTTTGTACAAATAATGAATACTGAATAAATTTATTATTTTAATCAGGCAGACTGTATAATGAGGGCCAAAAACCTAACTTTTGCAGATGAACTCCAAAAATTATAAAACCAATTTTATTAAATAGTTTTTGGAAGGCTATATACAATTAAAGGTGATTTTGGTTGATTCTGAGTTTTTATTTGCAAGATATGGGTCTGTGAAGTTGAGATTTTGGCTTTTTATTCTGGGTATACAATGTTCACTGAGTATTATTTTTACACAAACTCAATTTTGTATTTTTATTTACATTTTTATCTACAACTTTTATGTACAAAGTTTCTTTATTTGATGAATGAATAATTATATACAAAATAGGTGTCAAAAATGCATAAATAAATGAATAAATAAATGAGGCATTTATTGTATACTGGCCCTTATCTCCCCCTACTTTGTTCCTTATCGATCAATTCCATGCTGGCCATGGTCTTGGGGTTCGGGTCATAAAATATTTGCAATATTTTATTCCTTTTTCTTTTCTTCTCTTTATTCTATAATTTTGGCACTAAAACCTTATTTTATGTACAATAAATACAATAACTAATGAATGCTATTATGAACAAATTGATGCAATTTACATGAATTTGCTGGGGTTTTTAAGGCCAAAAAGATAGAATAAAGGTGATGGAATTGAGATTCATCACCCCCCTATACTTGCCTTTGCTAGTCCCTAGCAATTACTTATGCAATAAGTTCAATAAGAACAAAGAATAAGAAGAAAAGAAAAAGCAAAAATAAAGAATTTAAAGGATAAATTGAATTGATCATGATTATTAAACTCATATGTACAAAATCAAAGTCTGGAGCTCAGGTTAGACCTTGGTGTGAGAATGTGTGTGAAACCTAGTCGGGAACCAATTTTAAAACACAACAGCCTTCGAGAGTCACAGAACTTGGTTCAAATCACCTCAATAGCCAGGTCAGAACTAGCCTATATCATACGCAAACCCTTATGACTATGAAGCTGACTTGTACAGTGTAAGTGATAGTGGCTCTCCCCAACTGAAATGACAAAGAGACTAGCTTCTCCAGAATGACAACCCAATGATTCCCCAATCCAACAGCTCTTTCCTCGAGGAACGGGGTATTCCAATCTAAGTTCAAGTGGCATCCAGCTCAAGAGGAGGGGGTAGAGAAAAGAATGGACGGTAGCCAGTGTAGCTACCTATCCTAAGATGCAAGACCAGTGTAGTCAAGTCATCCAGCTGCAGGCTCACATGGTATAACTTTGATGCTCAAGCTTTCTTATTTTCTATACAACATATATACATTCTCCGGTAGGCACTTTATTTTATTTTCAAGACTGTCCATTTTTTTTGGAGATTTTTTTTTTCAACATACTATTTACAGCAACATTTACATAAGGAGTTTTTCCTCTTGAGCCAGAAGACTATCCCTCTTTTGAAGCATTATTGCAACCCACACTCTCCTGTCATTAGACCTCATGGCTACTGGACTAGGTTGGGGTGCACTTCCCTCCCTAGACGAGGACGAATGTTTCCATCCGTGTGCGTCTCAGACTGGCAAATCCAACCCCCTCACCACTCCAACTGAGTTGAGCCAAGTGAAAGGTGCAAGTGTCCAAGTAAGGTCACGGCCGACAAGAGTCATACGTGTGTTTCGAAAAGTTCTAGTTAGTCCACTGAGGTGACTTGAACCCAGCCCTGATTTCTCAAAGAATTAAGTCTGAATAGACCTGAAGTACCTTAAACCTAGTCCCCATAAGGTTCCAGTGCAGCTAGGTGCAGTAAGGTCCAACCAAGCTCCAATCTTCGACTTTATTGGACTAGTTCAATCATCAAGCTCAATCAAAGAATATAAATGCTATGCAAATGCTATTTACAAATATGCAAAGAATAATGCAATTTTCCAAAGAATTTGAAAATAAAGAGAGAAATTTTTACACAAAGAATTTTTGAAAAATAAAAGAAGAAAATATGTACAACTATTTACACGGGCTTGCCACTTTATTTTTACAGGTCTTAAAGAATTTTAAAGGATTTACAGGTTTTAACAAGATGATTTATTTTGATGTATATAAAATTAGTAAAGAATTTAATGTATTTTTATTTTATGTTATTTTATTTATTTAGATTCTTTTATTCCTCAGATTTATTTAGAAAACATTTTGAAAACTCTAGTACAAAATAATTTTTGCAAATATATACAAATATTTGAAAGCTATTTTGCAAAGATTTTGCAGACACTATATATACATTTTTCACAATATTTTTACAAAATGTTTTCAAAACCCTTTGCAAATCGCCTTTCAAATCCTTTATTTCACACAAATAGAAGAAATTTTTTGCAATCAAAAAATTTTTACAAAGGTTGAAAATACTTCAAAAAAAGTTTTCCAAACAGTTCACACCATTTTTCAAATCATTTTGCAAAGAATATTTTTAACCTGATTTATTAATCAGTATATACAAAAAAGAATCTGAGGAATAATCACATCTTTTTATTAAGGTTTTTAATGAATTTTAAAGAATTATTAGCCATATTATTAAAAGCATACTAAAGTACGAGTTATGGCTAAAGTATATACAGAGTATATACGACCCCCCTATACTTAGCAAGAGCTATGTACTCATAGATCAAAAAAGAGAAAGAGAAGACATAACTCGTATTGAGTATAGACAAGTCTAAAGAATATATGAATAAGAGATGAAGGAAAGAGAAGTTGGCCGTCCCCCTATACGTAGGATCAAGTAATCCTAAGTATAGCAGACTGTATACAAAGCAAGGATGGTCAAGGGTGGGCATAAATAGAAGAACAAATCAGGGGTGCACCCCCCTATACTTAGGACAAAGTACGTCCTAAGTACAAGAAACTGACACAAAGGGGCCACACCTTTTATTTAAATACAGAAGATAGAAAAGGAAAAGAAGAAAAGAAGAAAAGAAGAAAAGATAGATATGTACCGATAGACAAAAAGATTGTGGAGAATATACGCATCACTCCCCCTATAGTTAGGACAAGGTATGTCCTAAGTATAGGCAACAGGAGTGACGAAACTGAATGACGAAAGAACAACGCGGTGTGTACCCCCTATACTTAGGACAAGGTACTTTCTAAGTGTAGACACAAAGGTATGGCGATAGATCTGGGGCACACTAAAACATACGGGAGAAAGAATGAAAAAGGCACACATATATACAAGCGGTGAAAAACTGGTGGAGCACAGGACGGATCTGACAAGTGAATACCGTACTCTCGTCGTCGTCTCCCTGTGAGAACGAGGACGCAGTCAGAAGGTGAAAAGACACCCTATTATTCAGTCATGTGGGTGTCAGCTACCGGGGACAAAATAGATCGAAAGTGCAGATATCGGGTCCGGTAGCATGAATCAGTCAATCGGCTCGAAGGATCAGCATGAGGAAATAGAGCCGATACTATAGGACCGGGAGGAAGAAAGAGCAGTACAGACTCCTCCTAGTTAATCAGAGTCTCAGATAGATCGGGAATAAAGCATATGAGACTGTGTGATGCACGGTGGTGATATAATCTGAAAGTCACAAGAATACCCCGAATCAACACAATATGTGGCTCACTCTTGCGAGGGTCCTCAAGGTGATTGGAATCAGAGAATAATCAGAAGAGTCGGCTCCGTTCTCCAACAGATAGGAGACACAACCAGGGAGGAGACTGAGTATACAAGTCAGAAGACCCGGCTTCGTGCTTCACCAATTGGGAGACACCTGAAATGAAGCCGAGTACCTAGAAATTGATATACTCTCCCGCATATAACCCTCGGGTAGTAGTACATGCTAGGAAATGAATAATCAGTACAGAAGCTCACCCTTGCGAGGGCTGTCAAAGTGAGCGGGCTCAAGGGAGCCTGATCCATCAGATGGATCACAGAGACGGTCTCGGTAGGTGACAGATCGGCTACCAGCAGAAGAGATTGACAAATCAAGAAAATGTGGCAGGTTCCTGCAGATAACCCTCGGGGAACGTACTGTCAACTAGTCATGGAAATAGCAGATATCAGGAGCTCAGCCTCGCGAGGACCGGCAAGGCGAGCGGACTCAAAGGAGTGTAATCAAATGGGTCCCATGATCCATAGATCGGATAGGCAACTCAAGATGGGACTAGAAATCAAGTATATCAGACGACTCGATTCCGTGCTCCACAGGTTGGAGACACAACAGCAGTAGGAACCGAGCGTAAAGAGAGTATCGCAGTCTCCCGCAGATAGTCCTCGGAGAGTACTGCGATCTAGGAAATGAATAGTCAGAATGTGTCTCTACCTTGCGAGGGTCGTCAAGGAGAGAGAAGGGCTCGAAGGAGCCGGATCCATGAGACGGACCCACATAGTGGTCTCAGTAGTCGACAAATCGGCTACCAGCAGAAGAGACCAATCAGATCGGAAATATGTCATAGTCTCTCGCGGATAACCCTCGGGGAGCTATGAGATAGTCAAGGAATAATCAGAAAAGAGCTCATCCTTACGAGGACCATCAAGGAGAGCAGACTCAAAAGAGTCTGATCAAGTCGGTCTCATGCCCCAATAGACCGAGCGCATAATCAGAAAGGGAGACCAACTGCCATATCAGACGAATCGGCTCCGTGCCCTACAGATCAGGGCACCAGAAGTAAGAGAAGCTGATCGTAAAGAAAGTGTCATATCCTTCCGCAGATAGTCCTCGGGAAGTGATGTGAGATACACATTGAATAATCATAGTACCTCCCGTCCTTGCGAGGGTCGTCAAGGAGAGAGAAGGCTCAAAGGAGCCGGTTCCATCAGACGGGTCCACAGAGAATATGGTCATGGTAGGCGGCAGACAGCCTACCAGCAGAGGAGATCATCATAGCCATAATGTGTCATAGCCTCTCACAGATAACCCTCGGAGAGCTATGAACTGGGCAATGAATAATTAGAATATCGATGCTCATCCTTGCGAGAACCGTCAAGGAAAGCGAATAGTCAGTTAGCCTCAGGTCGGGTACACAATCACAGGGGGAGGCCAATCAAGCATATCATCTGACTCGGTTTCGGGTCCCATCAAGATGGCGACCCAAGCAGTGGATGAAACCGTAGTCCTAGAAATTGTCGCATTCTCCCGCAGATAGTCCTCGGGGATCAATGCAAACTAGATCAATGTAGGTCAAGGGAATGCTGGCAAGTCATCTCAGGTCCTCAAGCACATTCAATCATTCAATCATCCGGAGGGCATAGGATCATGTGAGGGAGCAAATAATCAGGTCATTCACAAAACATCCCTTGGGTCAATCCAATCAGCTGAGATGGCACGAAAAATAGTCAGGAATCCTCTTAGTGCCAGGGTGGATTGGAGAGTTAGGAGATCAAGGATGGGTCAAACCGGAAGATGAGAGATCATGCAGGGTCCGCACACCTTATCAGTAAGTCCAATTCAGAATAATCAATCAATCCTCAAAATCAAGATGGGTGGAACCTTAAGATAGATAGATCAATCAATACTCATGACATATTCATCAAATCATTGCATCATACCACATCCTTAACCCGGTGTGCGAGAACTAAAATTCCTCCATAATGCATCACACCTATGCTTTATGCATCTTCAAAAATCCTCAAGAAGCCCATATGCATGTATCCAAAGTCAAATTCACCAAATCACTCTCAGCATCCTCAACATCATTGGCCCGACTTACACAAATATTCTGTATACATAATCCTCGATGCGAGCCTCATCAATATGCACAGCATTCCTGAGGAAAAGGGAGAGGTTATACGGGGTACACGAAGAAGATGGATAAGAAGGGTACACAATGGGGTGGAGAAGCTGATTGAGCGTGCGTGCCAATATCATGGGTGAAAGAAGAGTGATACAAAGGGGACGAGGAGGGCGGGCGAGAAGATCGAGACACAGATAAAATTGGGTGTTCCACACAGGGCGGGAACACCGTCAAAATGGTGGTCCGAAGAGCCGGCTCTCCTCGAATTGGTGAAGATGGGGATGATACAGTGGATAAGAAGAAGATGGTGAAGAAGAGGGGAACGAAGGACTTGGCGAAGAAATGATTGAGCTCAAGCGCCAATATCACGACTCAATGCTAATGAAGAGGTATATGTATAAGAGAGGTAGAGAGACTCAAAGATGAAAAATGCATGACTCACGCGATGGGACCGACCACTCTAATAATTAATGAAGAACGCAACGGACTCCAAGTCACAATCAATACTCAAGGCAAACCCTCGATTCACCTACTCAATACAGTGAAGACCATCAGGTGACGGTTATTTATCTTTTCAGTTTTAGAGTGAGGTGAAAAATCACAAAGTTGTACAAACACTTAGGAGGCTTGATGGGATTTGGGCTCTACTCCTTAGTGTGGACGTGAGCAATTTAAAACGCATACAATGAGGGGGTTGCGCTCCCCAAGACAAGGAATCCATTACGTTTTAGTTTTAGGTCCAATAGTGTTAGTAGTCCCGATTTTATTTAGGTTATCACTTTTTTTAAGTATTTTCAATGCACGTGCCTATCGAGATTCCGATTTCCATTAATCATCCTAGGTTGGCAAAAACAGAGGGACAAGATCGGAAAAGCCATGGAAGTCGGAAAACGATGATGCATGCCAAGTAAGAAGACTTACAGTGCCTCCCAGCTCTCTCCATGTGGGATGCATAACAGAATTGAAACCTATGCTATATGCAAATGCAAACCGAAGAAATCACCCTAAGTTCAGAAATTGCTATTATCGTGAAGCACCACAAGTCGCTCGCCGATCTTTAGCCTAAAAAGTCCGGTCTTGGCTCACCCCTCCTCTGCTCAACACACTTGAGTCTAGGAGATAGCGCTTTGCGGGGCTTGCTGTGGCACAAGGGCTAAGAGATGGCGAGGCGACTGTTTAGAGTTTGATCTAGGTCCAAAGCGAACTATGGGTACATGCAAATATATTAGGGTGTTTGGACCTAGCTCTACGAGCAAGCAACTCCTATAGCTAAGGCTCATTCACATAAAATAATAAAAATAAAATAAAGAACAGAAAAGCATCAAAACCATCGAGGCCCCCAAGGGAACAATCCCTCGGGCACTGGACCTTGGGAGTCGGAGTGTACCTGTGAGAGTCCTGTATTATTACAAATTCTAAGTGTCACTTTCTCAGATAAATATACATATTAAAATAAAATGCATAAAAGGGGTGGACTGTCTTCCAAAAATTCTCCTTCATCTGTCATTGATGCTCTCTCCTGTTGGCTGGCGTAGAAGAGCCAACTCCACCTTGCTTGGGTGCATCAGTCCTCCTAGGAGGTCCTCCTTCCCTTGGCAGTCCCTCGCATCAAAGATAAAGAAAGAAGAGAGGTCAGATCAGTCAATCAAATAATGTCAAATAAGAATCAAACAAACAAATAAATAGATATATGAAGGACCTGAGCAAAGAATTAAATAAATGAATTAAAGACCACACAAAATTCATACAAAATCCGTTTCCTCCCCGGCAACGGCGCCATTTGATGTATGGGGAAAATCAAGGGTCTAGATATCTCACAAGGCGAGAGATCCAGTCGTTGAGTCAACCACTTAAAGATCCCCAGATCAATCAACAATTAACCCACAAGAAATGTATGCAATGAATATCCAAAAAATGTGGAGTTAAATTTTATTATAACTCAACATGCAAGTGTGTATAGGTGTAAGCACAAGTAGAGGTCGAACACTGGGAGGAGAAAGGTTGTATGGTGAAAATTGTTGTGCGATTATTCAATTCATTGTTCTTGTCCAATTTTTATTGTTTTTGTGGGTTTTTGATTTTATATTATATTATTTGTTTTAATTTTTTATCTGATTTTATATTTTATATATTTTTTTTATTAATATTTTTTATTATAAAGTATATAAATGTATATATATAGAGGTATATATAAGAGGAGAGAGAAAACTATTACAATATATGGATATACCTATATATAGATATGAATGCTTAAAAATGTAGATATAATATATTTTAAAATTTTTTAATTTTTTCTCTAATTTTTTTTGTATAATTTCTAAAATATTTATAAATTTTATGTATTTATATATTTTTTTATTCCAAAAATGTCAACAATATGGACTAATTAACTAGCCAACTTTAATTTGGGTTTTAAAAATATGAAATAATTCCCAAAATTACCCAATTCAATTTTAATACATTAAGAATAATATATATAGTTATAAAAATGAAAAAAAAACATATTTTTGGGATTTTTAGGGGTTTTTCTATTTTTTTGTTGGATTTTGAAGCTTTCTTATTTTTTTATTTTTCTTTTTCTTCTTTTTAGGATTTCTCAATTTCTTGATTCACTATATATATAAATATACTATATATAATTTTTTTGTAATTTTTCAAAAGTATTTTATAATTTTTTTGTATTTTCTAATTTAAACAATACAAAAAGGCTCCTTTTTCATTTTTAATAATTAGGAAAAATGTAAAAAAAATGTAAAATAAAATAAGGGCGTGGAAGAACACTACATGAAGCATCTATCCTAACTTTTATGGATTTTTAGGAGCACCATAGGTATTTTTAATAAATAGATAAAAGACACAAAAATTAAACAGCCTGGCAGGGGCATTTTTGCAAATAAAATAATTCTCAGGGGCATCAGTGCAAAAATCACTACAAAAATAAACATTTATTTTTATTTTTGGTGCTAATTTACAATATATAAAAACCGCCTGGGCTTTAATGCAAAAATCACGCACCTCACGTGGGACTGCACATGAGGCGTGGAGGGACCTAATCGTAATTACAGAAACTATAAGGGGCCTACTACAAAAATCACAATTTATTTACAACGTGGAATTTTATTTATGGCATTAAAATATAAATACAAAAAGGCGGGGGATATATCTGAAATTTACCCCCAAAGGCGCGCGATCCAACGGCTAATCTTCGTCCACTTAACACGCGTCGCCTCCACATCTGCCGATGCCGCTTTGACGATGGGCGATGAGGATTAGATCACCCGAGGTGATCTGATGGCCTGAGCGCTGCTCCATCGGACGGCTGTCACTCAAACTGGGGCTTCATCTTCATCCAACGGCGGAGAGGACGTCTGGAAGAACGGGGAAGAACGCTCGCCTGGGCGAGCTTCCTTTGTTGAGAACTCGCTGCTCCGCCGGCCTTTGCTGCTTTTGAAGTCCCCACACGTCGTAGGTGCTCCACTCTATCTGCTGGAGGCTTCAGATCGGCCAGAGGACGACTGGAGCGCCCTTGCGAGGTCAGAGAAGGCAAGGTGCTCCAGGTACCTCCGACGGCATGTACTTCGTCTCCTGGTGCATCTTGGCGCACTAGACCTGCACAGAACGACCACATGGCTCGAGGGCTTCACCCTCGACCGGGATTTGAAGCTGTTAGCACGAAAATGGGCGAGGTGGCGAAGCTTCCGGCGAGCGGCGGAGTTGAAGCTTCGTTTCGCGAATCCAGAAGGGATCCGGTTAGACAGAGGAGACTGGGAGATGAAGAACTGGAAGGGAGTGAAGTGGGGTGGTCGTAGTGGTCGGAAAACAGGCGGGGGTACGGTGGAGAAGTCGCCGGAGCAGAGCTCCGGCGAACTTCGATTTAACTAAATTACGCTATTCTAATAATCTAAATGCAAAATAAAAGACGATAATGAAATGCGGGAATAAAAATCTACCTATGAAAATAAATGCGCTGCTCAAACTTGGCTGGAGGGCCAAGGAGCAGGACGACTGCCGGAGCGCCGCCGTGGGCGCATCTCCTTCCTCCGCGAGCCTCTACAACCTCCAGGGGACCTCCAGCTGTCACCTGGATGCACGCTAGACCGAAGGTGTGGGCTCTAGGGCTCAGGAAATGGCCAAAAAAACTCGGAAGAAGAAGATGGGTTTATTTATAAACATGAGGGGCGCCCTTATTGATCGGCAAATCTCAAAGAATCTAGGCTATGTACAAGCAAATAAAATGTGCTGCGAGGATCATGATGCTTCTGGGAGGAAATTCCGTGAAGAGATCGTTGTCAACGGAGCATCAGATTGAGCGGGAAAAATGGAGGAAAACAGGGGACTGGACAGGTCTGACTGGAGTCAGAGGCCAGGGGGGAGTTGACCGGAGGTCAACATTCCCTGGCCCCTGATCGGTCCACATCAGCCCAAACTTGACCTATTTATTACACGTAATAAATGAATTAATTAGAATTTATTTATAAAATAAAAATGTTTATTAATTAATGTAGTATTTATTTATGATTTTTATTTAATTTTTTGATATATTTTATTATAGTTTTATTTTAATAATGTATTTATAAGTATATTTATATGTATTTATTTTTATTTTATTTATTTTTATTTTATTATTTTATTTTCTTATTTTATAAATTTATAATTTATTTTTATGAGTATAAATATATTTTTATTTAATTTTTATGAGTTTATTTAAACTTTTAAATAAATAGGTATATGTATATGTAGGTATTTTACCTATATATTATGTATACTTTATTTATTTAATTTATTTTATTTGTTTTTATTTTGAATTTGTATTTTTAATAAGTTATATGTATCATTTACATTATTATAAAAATATAGATGAATAAAGAATAAAATAATTAAATCCCCTTTTATTTATGTACATACTCAACATAGGTATTTTGCCTACATCTTGCATAGACTTATTTATTTTACAAATTCTTTTGGGTTATTAGTTATTTTGTGTAGTTGATAAAAAAACTATCGCGATTATCGTGAGAAAAATAGAGATCCTTCGCGACTATCAAAAAACAGGAAAAACACTTGATATTAATCAGAAAAAATATGTAGTGCATTTCTTGTTTGTAGAAGAAAGATTGTCCCGGAATACCGAGCCTAGGGCATTGTAGTTGAAAACGGAATGGGCTTGTTACAGGGCGGACTGGACCCCGAATATCTAGTTGTGATGAAGTGCAGGGAGAAGGCCCAGGCAAGCAGCAAGCAAGACATTCAACCGGTCGATTCGCTCCAAGCTCTCGCTTCCCTGGTCGATTCGCTCCAAGCTCTCGCTTCCCTCAACCTATTATAGCTTTCCTTAACACACCTCTGAATGTCGCGGCCCCTGAGAATAGTTAGGAAAATGCTTGATTGAATTCGTCAATATAGGTCTTTCTTTCAAAGCTTCGAACTTATATCACTATCGAGTGCTGCAGGTTGCGACCAAAAAAGAAATACGTGCTCTGATGGACCCTCGACGTGATCAAAGCCCACTTGGCTGTGGGGGGAACAACAGGCCCTCACACGCTTTATTCCCACGTTCTTTTAATTTTAATATGTACATGTATAGTATACATTATTTACAAATTTCTAAAAATTTAATTTTCTACAAATAATGAATACTGAATAAATTTAATATTTTAATTAGGCAGACTGTACAATGAGGGCCAAAAACCTAACTTTTGCATATGAACTCCAAAAATTATAAAACTAATTTTATTAAATAGTTCTTGGAAGGCTATATACAATTCAAGGTGATTTTGGTTGATTCTGAGTTTTTATTTGAAAGATATGGGTCTGTGAAGTTGAGATTTTGGCTTTTTATTCTGGGTAAACAATGTACACTGAGTATTATTTTTACACAAACTCAATTTTGTTTTTTTTATTTATATTTTTATCTACAACTTTCATGTACAAAGTTTCTTTATTTGATGAAAGAATAATTATATACAAAATAAGTGTCAAAAATGCATAAATAAATGAATGAATAAATGAGGTATTTATTGTATACTGGCCCTTATCTCCCCCTACTTTATTCCTTGTCGACCAATTCCATGCTGGCCTTGGTCTCAGGGTTCGGGTCATAAAATATTTGCAATATTTTATTCCTTTTTTTCTTCTCTTTATTATATAATTTTGTCATTTAAAACCTTATTTTATGTACAATAAATACAATAACTAATGAATGCTATTATGAACAAATTGATGCTATTTACATGCATTTGCTGGGGTTTTTAAGGCCAAAATGATAGAATAAAGGTGATGGAATGGAGATTCATCAATAATTGGGAGAAGAAGGTCTGGCGGGTCAGTCGGGTCGGGTCAAGCCCTAGACGAGGAGGTTGACCCGAGTCAACGATCGGTCGTGGACCAAACAAAAAATTGTATGTACAAAATATTTATAAATTCAATTTAAAATAGAAAATGATTTTAAATCAAAAAGTATACAAAATGAAATTTTTTTGTTATTTTCCAAACTATTTTTCTACGATTTTTATTTATTATGAAAAATAATTTATGGTAAATTCAGTATAATATATTATATACAGGTATAAAATACCTATGTATTGTGTATAATTATTTTTAATTTATTATTTTTACAAAAATACCGCAATTTTATATTTTTTTATTTACACCATAATATTTAGCATAAAATAATTTATGTTTTTTGATTATTTATTTAAAAGTATAAAATAAATAAGGAAGATACACATACACTTGTATTATATAAAATGTGAGAGAGAGTTTTATTCTAGTTTTACTTTTCTTTTATTATTCAAATTTTTTTATTTTTTGAAATATATAGAAGGAAATAAAAATATCTTTTTATTTTTATTTTTGTAAAAATTAAATATATACATATAGGGTATATATGTACAAGGAAGAGTGACATAATCTCTCTCTACTTATTTTATTTGGCGATCAGGCAAATGCTTGGCCCTCTCTTGGGTTTGGGTCACTCAATAATTATTCTAAATATTTCCTTCTTTTTCTTTTATTCTTTATTCTTGTATTTTTGCACAAATACATGCTAATTATGAAATATTAACACATGCATTATTATTGCTAAATTATTGACTTTATAATTATTTACATGATGCTTTACCAAGATAATTAGCTAAAATAAAAGAATAAAGAGTGATGAATGAGGATTCATCACCCACCACAACGGGTCTTGTACGCGTTGTATGGAGACCTATCACGACATGTTGTTTCAAGTTTAAGTATTCAATAATTAATTTGTGCTAAGTCCAAACATAGAGACTATATGCATGCGATATATTAGGTGTTTGGCCTTAATTTAATAGATCAAGCAATCCTAAGATTTTAAGGGCTCACTCCTCAAAACAATGAAAATAAGGTGGAAAACTCGTAACACAGAAAATAAAGAAAATAAATGCGATAAAAACACTAGAAAATCCAATGAGTCCCCAAGTAAACAAACACTTAGAAATTGGGTCTGAATGTTTATGTCCAAGTCCACCTATATTATACAAATTAATAAAGCAAAATAAAATTCACTCTCTCACCAAAAATAAAAAAGAATAAAGGATGTTATATCTCTCTCACTCTCATGTTCTCTCTCTCCTCCTGGTCAATCAAGAGAGGCCAAGTCCCCGTAGCTCAGGTGCTCCAACTACCTAGGCAGTCTATGTTGCCTCGAGGTCCTTCGCAAGAAAAATAAAAGAGAAAATCTTAGCACATATAAGCAATTATATCAAATAAAGAGAAGATGAAACAAGAAATATAATGAAACAAAAAAATAACACCCAAAATATACTCAACGCATTTCTCCCCGTCAATGACACCATTTGAAAAGTAGTAATTTGTGAGGGTCAATAATATCCTCATAAGATCAAAATATAATGTCGTTGAGGTGACTGCTCATGAAACCCCAACTAATTCAACAATCAACCAACAAATAAATCAAGCAAAGCAAAGCAAAAATGTGGAGCTAAAATTTATTATAATACTACAAATGGTGTGTATAAGGCAAGTAGCGTAGTGGTCGAACACAGGGAGCACGGGGAATAGACAACAAAAACTAGCAAAAAGTCAACAATTGTTTTTTGTGTTTTTATGAAGTTTTTTCATTTTAGATGGTTTTATTGATTAATTTTTGGAATTTTATGTTTTTATATTATTATTTATGTGTTTATAATTTATAATTATTATATTTCTTTTCAAATTTCATGATTTTTAATTTCTTTTTCTCTTTTTTATATATAAGATTAGTATATAATCTAGAGATATAATATAGATAATATAGATAATATAGATAATAAATATACAAAGTAAAGAGAAAAATTAGAAAAATACAATAAGTGTAGTCCTTTTTAATTTTTAATGGTATTTAAAATTATTTTTGGAACTTTCAATATTTATAATAATATTAATAAAAAAAATAAGTAAATATATCTATATAAATAAAAGTGGATTTTTCAATTTGTAAAATAGATATAAATAGTTCAAAAATAAGAAAATAAAATTATTTTTGGTTTTTTTTATATAATTTCCTATATTTTTGATATTTTTCTTAGAACTTCAGTCATATTTTGTATTTTTAACTGGATAGAAATCGGAAAATAGTCAGAAAAAGTATGCAAAGAACTTGTTTGGATTTTAAAATTTGCTAAATGGCTCAAAAATATCCAAAAATAAATTTAATATGTTGTAAATACAATAAAAACAGAAACGGGAAATGCTATTTTTGGATTTTTATGATTTTCTATAATTTTTATAAGATTAGAAGGGTTTTGCTATTTTTTTTTCTTTTAAAATTTTAGTGCTTTTTGATTTGCAGCCACAAAATATAATAATAATCACTACGTATTTTTTAGAATTTTTAAAGATAATTTTATGATTTTTAGTATTTTAAATACAAATAGGTATAAAATGCAATGTTTTTGATTTTTCTAAAATAGGAAAATATCTTAAAATGGCCTTAGAAATATATATATATGTGATCTAAAATAGTCCAATGCATTTAGAATAATTCTCCTAGAATTTTAGGGTACGAAATCGTATTTTCAATAAATAAAACACAAGAAATAAAATTGAATTTCTTCTATGGACCTATTTGTAATTTCTAAAAAGTATTTATCAATTTCTGAAACACATAAAGAAATCTGGGGCCAAAAATGCAAAATGCCCAGAATATCTTCAACATACAACGTTTGCAAGGGTATGTTTGTCAATTACAAAAAAGGGAAGTCCAAAATGCAATTTGTCCACAAAAGATTGCATTGTAATTTGAATTTTAAGGACTAAAATGAAATACCAAAAAGGTTTAGGGTCCCTTAACAAACTTCCCACCCCCTCACGTGTACAGGTATGTGAGATGATGTAGCGACAGACTGACATATAAATAACATAAATGTAGGGGCCTCAATAAAATTTTTACACAAAATATTGACTACATATAAATGTTTTTGTACTAAAATTAAAATACAAAAAATGCACGGGATATAGTGCAAAATAACCCAACGTGGTCAGGTGGACGGTTCTGATCAAGTCATTGATACATTTGCCGCCTCCCTAGAGATGCATACCGCTTCACCGATCAATAAGTCTGGTCAAATGCGTGAGTGCATCTAGCGGTCGTGCTATTCACGATCGAACTGCCATCATAAAACCAAGAGCTTCGATGTTGATCCAACGATAGATGCTTCATGCAAAGAGCAAGGACGAACTGTGTGACCCCCAAGCTTTGATCCTTCGATTCTTCCACCTCCGAGCTCCTCTAATGTTGTACCAATGCCCAATAGCTTCCTAGAGATGTTGGGTGTCTGCTGGATGCCTCAAATGGGTCCAGGGCTCATCAAAGGAGCCCTGAAGGTCATTTCTTGATGTGGATACGCCTCAGATGGAGTCTTCAGGACCCTACAAAGGGTATGGGAAGTTTGACAGTGCGACGGCGAAGGATCTTAGCCTTTGTTGGCGAAGGATGGTGGTCTAGTGAGCTGGGATGAGAAGCTCTGGAGAAGGGAGCAGATGGAGCACAGATCCACTATTCTGGAGTAGATCAGAGGTGCATAGGTTGATTGGGAGATAGAGAAATGAAAGGGGAAGAAGATGAGGGTGGAGTGGAGCTCGGAACATGGGAAGTACATGCGTTGACAGCGGTCGGAGCTCCGTGCTCTAGTGTAGTTTCTTTTTAAAAATTTTTGATGTCTAAAGTAAAATCAAAGAATGTGACTACTTATCTATGCTATAACTATGATACAGAATAAAAAATGCAAGAAGAATAAAAGCTCACCTGACCTAGGAGGCAGGGAGCAAAAGCTCGCAGTGGAGATGGCGGTGGAGCTGGATCGACTCAATTCTGACACCTTCCTTGCTCACTGAATCTCTGGAGAGGAGCATGCTATCACCATGTCCTCCAATCCGGCTCGAGGTTAGGGTTTGGATGGGAGAAGAGGTATCAAGGTTGAAATGAAGGCCTGGTTGGGTTCATGTAAAAGTGCTCTTTGACTAGGGACAGCCGGATAATTCAATGATCCCGAAGTCAAGGAATCATGTGGGCGTGAGAGTGTATTCAACGATGAACAAAATCAAAGAAGGAATTGAGCCAAAATAATGAAAGAATCTATGCGAAAATCGATGAAGTCAAAGGTGTAGGCTTGCCAGACCAAGACCTAAGGAGGGGCAAGGAGTTGACCGAGGTCAACTCAAATTGCCCTCTCATTGGTCCATGTAGGGGGGCTACACGACAAAACAAAAAGAAAATCATTATTAATTCAAAATAAAATAATAAATGATTTTATTAAATTTAGGTTAAAACATGAAAAATATTTTTATTTTATGTAGTATTTTATTATGATTTTTTTATTTTTAAAAGTAAATTTATTATTTGTTTATTTTTACAAGTATAAATAAAGATATATTTGCCTATTTAATACGTATTTTGTTTTTATTTTGTATTTAAGATTTTATTATTTTATATGCATAATTTTATATATTTCTAACTTGTTTAAATACACATAAATATATTTTTATTGTATTTTCTTAGTTTAAGTGTACTCTTAATTAATTATAGGCATTAATTATATATGTGTAAGTAAGTGTATTTCATATACATATTTATTTTATGGTATTTCTAATGGTTTTGTTTTAGTTGATTTATAAACATATATTATAAATAATATCTACAATTTTTTAAAGAATGAATAAAATGCGTATTTTACTCAGGTATAATGTACAATAGGGTACAAATCCTAACTTTTGCATCTTAACTCTAAATTAAATGAAACGACATTCATTAAATAGGTAATTAAAAGTTATATACAATTAGAGGTGATTTTGTGAATTATGAGTTCATATGGAGAAGATACAGGTCTGTGATGTTTGGATTTTGGATTTTTATTTTGAATGTAGAAGGTACAATGTGCTATATATTTATGTGAAATAAATTTTGTATTTTTTTATGTATTTTTAACTACAACGCTTGTGTACAACATTTATTGATTTGATGTATAAATAATAAATTATAATATAGGTCCCAAAAAGGACTTATTGATAAATTGAAATTAGGGTTTATTGTATTTATTGGCCCCTATATCCCCCTACTTTATTCCTTGTCGACCCAATAATCATGATGCCTAGGTCTCGGGGTATAAGGTCATTCAGTACAAATGATATCTCATTTTTTCTTTTCTTTTCTTTTTTTTATTCTTTTATTTTGACTTTAAACGTAGTATTTTATACAATATTTAGACAATAAATACTATTATGTTATTTTATATAATATAATGCTAGTTTCATGCATTTAGCTAGGGTTTAAAGACCAAAGTGAAAGAATAAAGGTGATGAAATGGGGATTAATCACCCTTGTTTGTGTACATCTCTCCATAAGGTATTTCCTAAAAGCTAGTTCTCTTTCTATCATCTTATCTAAGGACAAAGTGACCTTGACGTTTTCTTTACAAATACGTGCCATCTCCTCATCATTTTTTGTGGTACTTTATGTTTTTCTTCTGTCCAGCAGTTAGAGCACGAGGGAAAGGGATTGAATGATCAGGATCAGGAATTGAAATGCCACATTTATTGGAAATTGAAGTTTATACATGATTAGGACAAATACTGATACTAGGACTCTAATTAGAGCTAGGAAAAGAAAATGACGATTGTCGTTGTAGGGGATGTTGTTGTTGATGTGAGTCATCCTCTTATGATTCAGACTCGCTCGACTCCGATGTGTGTATTTCTCTAGTGTAGTTGTTGGTGGTATCTCATCTTCTTCTTCCCCAAATGTATGCGTAGGTGTGGATGCTAGGGCTATGTCACTGCGTTCCTTTTCTTTATCAGGCATGGTTACGATCTTTCCTATCCTAAGAGAAATATGATTCCACACGAAAAGAACTTGTATTCAGATAAAGAACGTTCTTAGATTATTACCTAATATTTATGTCCAGGGTTATTAGGATTAGCTTGGACCTGATGAAGAATTGCAGTCTGTGGTGCGGTGCACTCATTTTGCCATCTGGAGAGTTGGTTGATATCATCTCTCATGTCATGAAGTTCGTCCATCACTTGTTGGAGTTTGTGAGAGATTGAAGAGGAAGACCCCTGACCTTGCATGGCTTAAGGTTGCAGGTATTTCTAGTTTTGACGATGCTGGCCCTACTGGCCTTAGCACTGATACTGATGTTGCTCTTGCTTGTTCTGGTAACCCGGCTTGTACTACTGGTGTTGTCGTTGTTGTTGTTGCTGGGACTATTAGGGCTGATATCCAGGATGAGACAGTGGTAGACAAGGGTTCAGAGTAGAGTTGGGAACTTGTCGATTGACTGGATCAAAATTGTACTAAACTTTGTTTATCTCCATGAATTGTGGAGGTTCCTCATAAACTATATGTGCATAGGCTTCTTCAGTTTGTCGTGCGAAAAATTGATCTCCACCCAAGTTGCTCTATTTCCCTACCCCTTGCCTTTTGATGTAGTGAATCCGGTTTATGGGGACGAGTGGTGTAGTTTGGGCATGTATCTGGATCTTAGATACCCTCTCAACTAGTTCCTCCATCTGCTTGTGCAGCTTAGACAATTTCTCCATATCTGTAGATTTATGGAGTTCGTCCAACTTCTTATAAATTTGTTCAACCATAGTTAGCTTATTAGCTATGATCCCATGTCGCCACTTTGGTCAGTGGATAGATTGTTCACAATCTTCTTTCCCCTTTTTTTGATAAGAGTGAAAGGGGGTTTGGCAGGTAGGCCCAGCTTGTGGTTTGTACACATCTTGTGTCTGTTAATTTCTCAAACACCTAGTAGATTCTGTCCACATGACGACCCATATAGATTCCTCCGCAAAAGTCCCTAACTAACCCTTGTATTTCTGAGTTTAAATGACTTACAAGACTCTGGACCAACATCATTTTGTTTATGTCATGCCTTGGGCATTTCGAATTAAGTCTGTAAACCTCTCCTAGGCTAAATGAAATGGTTCATTGGGATGTTGGGTGATGCTTGTAAGCTTTATCCTCATTCAATTAATTTCACTCATTAGGTAGAATTTCTTTAAGAATAGAGTCTTGAACGTAGCCCGTGTTGAGACCACCTCCTCTATGTTCTTCAGTCGGTATGTCAACTTATTAATTAAGGTGAAGGGAGGGGATCTCACCCTAATATAGTCTTGACTAACCCTAGGGTAAGAGATGTTATCAAAGACTAGTTCAAAATCCCAAAGGAAAGAATAGTGTTCTTCATCGTTGTTTTCTTCAAACATCGGGAGCAGCATGAGGAAATGTGGTTTGTGCTCGAACGCATTCTCAGGGGTACATGTCTCATCTAGTTGTAGTCCTCATCAACCTTCAGAAGGTTTGTAACTTCCATAGCAGCCTTATCCTGATTTCCATCTTCTTTTTCTAGTTCTGCTAACTTGGCTCTCAATAGTTTTTTTACTGCTCATATGTGGTTATTTGGACTGGGATTGTTATCATTGGATCATTATTGCTCTCGTATTCACCAGGATTCATCTTTAGAGGCATTTTGTCTTCCTCTCCACCTTCAAATGTAAGTATGTTTGAATTGGATATATGTTTTGAAGGGGTTCCACCAAATATAAGTGTTTCCTTGGTACAAGGAGAGTTAAAGAGAGGGTTAGTCTATGATCAACTAAACCATGAAGGTAACTTGTTGATCCTGGGAAGAGTTCCGTCCCATGACCAAGTGAGCTCAAGAAGAAGGTCATCTCAAACCTGGGGAGAGACGAGATCCAAGGGGTTCCATGTAATGTTCGCAAACTTCGAACTAAATTCCGTAGATAAATCCATCTCTGATGTCAAAAGAATCGGTGAGAGCACAATGATTGAGTCAAGAAATAAAGTACAATTGTACGACTTTTGGACTCACCAAGCAAACACAAATCAAACTCGTAGATTCACCCACTCTACTCTTGTAAAGCCACATTAGAGTTCGACCGCTTATCTTTCCAATTTTAATTTAATGATAAAATAATATTTGAGAAGATTAAGTAGAGCTCAGGTTCTAGAGGGTGTCATAAATTCTTGTCCAAATTCATATAACTAGTTTCATCCACTTTTAGCCAGTATGGTTGTAAGTACATATTGTAGAATGACTTCAGGTATTACTTCAGTATGGTGCCTTACATGTTGTCCTTTAAGGGAGACCGTAGTTCCCTCACTGAGAAGTAGCTAGTCATTTTTAAATTCAATAGTGAGAATGAGGCCCCCAGGTTTTGGCTCTACCCTAAATGTGTGATTCGTTCCAACATACAATGAGTGGATTTCTCTCCACCTATCATAAGATTGATTTTATGTCAGTTTATTTACATTCACCTTGATTAGCAATCGCAATTTCAAGTTAATGTTATCACTTAGGTTTTAAATGAGCATAAAAATATCATGCCTAACGAGAAATCGCGATTCCTCTAAATCCTAAGTTGTAAACTTAGGCAGAGAGGATCAAGAAAGCCAATTGTTAAATCAATGATGCATGCTAAGAAGAAGACTTACAATGATTCCTTGTGTTCTACATGCGGGATGCAAGACAGTGAATTAAAAATTTACACTAATTTATATGCACAGATGAAAATGCCCTAAGAAGGTAGTTAGATTAGAAGGGCAAACTGATTTAAAATTTGGCTAAGTTGAACGACCTACTGGTGTGTCTTATTAGTGAAAAAGTGTTGCCAACAAATTACGAGCATAATCGAGAATAAATAATTAAACTAGCGTATGTGCACCTAATTTACGCCACTCAAGTCGGGTCCCAATCGCATAAAATGGGTTGAATTAGACCCGACACACAACAGAGAGTTCAGTCCAAATTATTACAAAAATTAGGGTCCAGAGAGAGATCATGTAAATGATGTAGAAAATTAAACTAATATATGCTTTCTCTCTATCATAGAAACAAAAATTAGAACAGTCTTCTTTGCAGATACTTTATTTTTGTCCAAAAATTTGCTTCGATTTATATGCGAAGAGAGAAATTATGGTTAGTATCTAGTGTTTGTGAGAGAAATGAAAATAAAATGCAAAAAATGCAAACAAAATAAAAATGACACATAAATTAAAATCACAATAATTAATGACATGAATTAATCTAAAACCCTACAAATATGTAGTTCTATGGCAACGATGTTATTTGATGATCACAATTATACCTCTTTAGTAATCGTTAATTGTAGCATATAAGACAGAAAGCGGTTCGTTAAAAACCACAATTCTAGAATATTGTCGACCAATTTTTAGTTGGTAAGTATTCCAAGGTGGAACTCAGGGAACACTATATTTTTAGTTGCATAGGTTTAAATTAATTAAAGTAATTAATTAATTGTAGTATTGATCTCGTCATAAAATAAAGTGTAAATAAAGTGAAGAAAATGTAATGCAAACAAATTAAACAGAGAAGATGATGAAGTTAAGGACATGTAAATTTCTAATCAATGAAATAAGTTGATAAGTTAATCCTTAAGTGAAATCATTGATCAAGGAATACATTCAAGAAGTATTTTCAATTTAACTCCCAGTTGCAGGCAAGGATATCACTAATTAGAATGATTAATCACAACAAATCTGTCCTACAAATAAAGAGGTTAATAATAATTTGATCTAAAAGGATTTGACCTCTAGATTCCCTATAATTTAGTACTCAAATAAATGGATTTCAATCACATGAAATGTCAGGGAAATAAATGCCCCCTCAGTTATGTCCCTATAGAGAGGAATCCGGTTATAATACTCTTAACGGAGCCCTTGCAAAGATTAAATCCTCAATTAAAAATATTAAGTATCAATAGACATTTAATCAAAATAAAATCTTGAATTTGAGTCCCTCTAGAATAGATCACTAAATTCCTCAATGTAAAATAGCGCAAATCAGTCAAAATGCAACATGCATAGATCAAATTAAACCTCACATAATTTTCACATAAATAAATCAATGATCTTATCCATTAGATAATTAAAATGATAGAGCTTCGACAAATTTCAAAATATATGGGTGATTGGAAGTAAAAATCCCCACCCTCATGTGCCTTGCATGTAGCAAAGACAGCTCGGTCAACGGAGGTAGGACTTGGGTGCCAAGCATCCACGTAGCTGGTTGCACTCTAGAGGGATGCATAGGACAATCGGTGGAGAGGGCGACATGGCGGTGCTCGTAGAGGCCAAGGGTGAGCGAGAGACAGAGAAGCTCTACCCCTTGGCCAGCACACGGTGTTAGAGCCATGTCACGATGGAATTGGAAGTGATCAAATTGAGGAATGTAGGGCGGCGTGGAGCGATTGGTGGTGTCGAAGCCCGATGGTGAGGCTGCAAAGTGGTGGAGGCACGAACGAGTGGGTGGAGGAAGAGTGGGCCGAGCGTAGAGGTTGAGGGCTCGGTGTTGATGGTTCAAGGGGAGGAGGCTTGGGTGAGGTAGTGGAGCGACGAGCGGAAAGCCAAGGTGGTGGTTGTACGACAGAGTAGAACGGGAGGAGCAGAACGAAACTCCGCTGATCAATTTGAGAAGGAAACGATGGAGGGAGAAGTGAGGAAGAATGAGGAAGCAGATGCCAAGGCATCACTTGGAAGTGAGGAGCTCGGAGGAGCTTCCACCAGTCGTTGCTCGAGGCTCGAGTGAGAAGAGGAACAAGATCCAGCAACTGTGTGGATCTGCTACACGGCTATATGAAGGCCGCAGATCGCACCTCCTTCGTTTCATCTTTGCCCGGTGATGGGGCTCGCCATCTAGTGTCACCGGATGAGGACGTCGGGGCTGGAGGCGAAGGGTGTAAGTGGTGGATGACAAGGGAAGAGGGGGCGGTGATGGTTTTGTGTGAGGCGAGGTTTCATAATGGCTGAAGGAAGGGAAGTCGTAACAGTCACGGTTGGCAGGGAGGAGGGTCGACGGCAATTGCAAGAAGGGGAAGAGGCAGTCAGATGTCGCATATGTGCGGGTGGAGGTGGAGACAACACATGCGTGGCAATTGCTGGAGAGAGAAATGGAGCAGGATAAGGTCACGTGCAAAGCGTAATCTAGAAAGGAGAAATGAAGAGAATAGAAAAAAGAGGGAAAAGAGAGGAAAGGAAAATAAGGAAATAAAAAGGAAAAGAGAATAAAAAGTTAAAAATAAATAATAAAAATTTAAAATAACATAAATAAGATAAAAAATAAAAAACATAATAAAGATTAAATAAAGTAAAAAAAATAAATGACAAAAAATCAAGTGGTAATGAAGTTAGAAGAAAATTGGTCATCAGGAATGTTGCGCTTCTCGATGAGTTCTACAACTTTCATGAAGGACACAAAATCAAGCAAGGTCAATTGTACAAAGGGTGTTTTTGGAGGTACTCTATAGATAATAAAATATCATATTTTTGTACTTTGTGATTTTTTTGTATTTTAATTGCATTCTAATTAGTGAAATAATTTATATACAAAATATACATATTTAATCTATTTTTATGTATTTTTTAAGGTTATAAAATTTTAAAATAAAAACAACAAAGAGGGAATATACACAAAGTATACAATGTCATATTTTTGTATTTTCTCTTGATTTTATGTTTTTTGGATGTCTATTCTTGATGCCAAGTTATTTAATTAGTAAAAGAATATAATAGAAGAAAAATTAGGTCAAAATGCTTTATTTTTGCCATAAAATAATAGGCTAAATCAAGGTAAAAACATAACTTATTTAATTAGAGATTTTAACCCTAATTTTAGCACAATCAATGACTGTTAATTAACACATATTAGGGTATTTATTTAGTGATTTGTTAAGGGGGTTTTGTTTAGATCTCCATATAAAGTAGATGAATCATGGATTCATAAATAGGTGATGACTTATAAGTTCGCATATAAATTTTGGGACAACCTAAGCTCTAAAATCGAGACTGATAATGCATGTTTATTACAAATAAAATTGAGTATGAATTGAACATTGTATTGTGGGAGAGCAACACCCCCATTGTTTGAGAACGTATCCTTGGGATAGTTCCCAAATCCCAATATACGTGTGCATAATGGACTTATATTTTGTATCATCACCAATACAATTGACAAGATAATATGACCAATATTTATTGGTCTTCATGTGTGAGTTGGTGAAACATATGGGTTTGCTTTGATTTAACTAATGTGACTTTCCCAAACCCTTCCATGAAACCTTAGACTCCATTCCATCTCATTAGATTTAGACATCTAATAGATTCCTTAACCCTAAATCTATGTCCTGGTTCTCTCATTCTTAGGCCATATTCTTATACTTAGGCTTCTCTTCACCCTAAGCATAGGGGGAACCACGTCTGATGAATATGTGATTCATCACATTTAAAGGTGAAAATAGATATCCATTCCCAAGTAATTAATTGCATCTAACCATCAATATTGCATTATTATCAATCATGCATATGAAAATAACGTCAACATTTTATCATCCATACGTGCATTAACACGAAGCCAGAAATTACATGTACATTTTCACCTTTATACTAACATAGCATCCCACATTTTCTTTATTTTATACTAACTCCAAATTCAATAAAATCAAATTTGTTGTGCACATAATACAAACACTAATAAAGGAAAAATATTAGAAATATACTATCACTACAAACTGGACATCCTTTGGGGACGCTTATTGGGGACGGTCAAGAAGTAACCGTCCCCAATAACAATATCGGGGACGGTCAGTAGCAAACTGTCGCCTTTCTAATGTAATAGCGACGGTTAATATCGACCGTCGCCTTTAAGTATCCTTTAGGGACGGTTCTTTACCCGTCCCTAAATATGCTAGCCCCTGTTTGTTTTTTGTCAACCCGGGAACTGTAGGGGACGGTTATAACAGTCCCCATTACTCCACTGTTCCCGTCGCCTATACAAAAAACCTTTAGGGACGGTTATTTACCCGTCCCTAAATAGGCTAGATTTTTATCAGCTCGTGAACTTTAGGGGACGGTTATAACCGTCCCCGATAGTTAGTTATAGGGGACGATTGCAAAACCGTCCCCTCTGTCCCATAAAAGGGGACGGTTCACTCATAACCGTCCCCGATCATTCATATAGGGGACGGTTGTGTGACCGTCCCCGATGGTCATATACCCTCCCGTGGATGCGAGTCTTCCTCATTCTCACGCCTCGCCCTCCTCCCTCTCCAAAGCCTCCGCCTCCACCCTCCTCCTCCTCCTCCCTCTCGCCGCCGGCGTCCTCCTCCTCCTCCTCCCTCCCTCCGCCGCCGTCCTCCTCCTCCCTCTCGCTGCCGCCGACCTCCTCCCTCTCGCCGCCGGCCTCCTCACTCCTCCTCCTCCCTCTCGCCTCCACCCTCCTCCTCCTCCTCCCTCTCGCCGCCGCCGACCTCCTCCTCCCTCTCGCCGCCGCCGACCTCCTCCTCCCTCTCGCCGCCGCCGACCTCCTCCTCCCTCTTGCTGCCGCCCTCCTCCTCGGCCTCAACTGGTGCCCGTCCACCCGTCGCCCGTCCGCCGCCTTTCCCGCCGCATTACTCGGTTGTAAGTTTTGTTTTTAATTTCTTATATATTCATCATGCTTATGATTGAATATTTTTTTGATATACTTATTAGTTTAGTCAAATGCTTAAGATAGTAGATTATAAAATAGTGGATAAATGCCTAATTGTGATTACTCTTGATTAAGTCCGTAAATTAGTTTAGTCAAATGCGTAAATCAGTAGATTAATCTTGATTATGATTAAATGCTATTAGTGATAGAAGATGATTAATTTAGGTAAATGCTTGTAAGTCTTATTTTAAAACCTAGTTTGATTAGAGACATGTCATGAGTCTTATTTGATTAGAGACATGTAAGTGATAGAAGATGACTAATTTAGGAAGATGATTAGAGTCTTATTCGACCCTACGTGCCGCAGCCTGCCCTGCCAAGCGCTGCTCCTGAACCCGATTTGTCGGGAGGAGGAGGGGTAGACCGAGACCGGACTCTCTGGATCGAAGGCCAAGTGTGCCACATGATATTTAGTAGAATAGTTAGGTTGTACTTAAAACCTGTTAACTACCCTAGTTAATAATGATGCCATGTTGTTGTTATGAACAGTAACAAACATTTTTGAAATTAACTTTATATCTTACCTTTAGGCAATGGATAAAAGTTGGATGAACAAAAGATTCGATGACTATCGGACGTATAATAAAGGAGTTATCGGATTCATAGACTGGGCCTTTCGATATGAATCGCACTATCATATTGTAGGAGGTGAAGGAGATAAGATACATTGTCTTTGCATAAGATGTAAAAATACTTTGACCCAAAATCGAGCCATAGTTTACGAGCATTTGATATTAAATGGATTTTGGCTACATTATACGAATTGGACATATCATGGTGAAGGAGTTAATTTAGAAGAAGATAGTAATGTCCACGGTGATGATGAAAGAGATGTCTCAGAAATACAAGACCGTGATGCTATATTTGAGATGGTAGATAACATTCGAGGACATGACACCGATGAAATGATGGATTCTCTTCCGGATACGTTGCATGAAAAATTACAAGATGCAGAGAAACCGTTATGCTCTGGAGTCAAAATGTCTCGATTACGTTTTCTTCTGGAGATGTTTAAGATAAAAGTGAAGAATCGGTGTACAGCAGTTACGATGACAGATGTCTTACTTTTGATTAGGACATTATTAAATAATCCTGAAAACTTTCCAAAGGACTGGAAGGATGCTAAGTCTAAATTTCGTGCACTTGGACTGAACTACGAGAAAATTGACGCATGTCCGAACGACTGCATTTTATATTGGAAGGATTACTCAAATTTAGATAAATGTCATGACTGCAAAAGTAGCAGATATAAGAATAATGATACTGATTCGAAGAGGAAAAAACCAGAGAAGATTTTAAGGTTCTTTCCTTTGATTCCCCGATTACAGAGATTGTATTCATACGAAAGAACAGCTAAAATGATGATATGGCACAGTAATATCAAAAGGAAAGATGTAACCGGTGTTATGCAACGATTAATTTTGAGTCTTAAACAATTTTAAGAAGTTGTTTAACTTTTTATAGTTGAGGGAAAATGAACGAGAAATGCCCCGCATAGAGGTTTTTGCTGGGTCAAAGAGCAGAGACTTAGGAGGAGAGGTGCAGTGGGTTGATGAATCCTACGCACCAATACATGTAAGTATAAATACAATTTTTACTTAAAGGATTAGTTATGATAATATACTAAATTAATTTTCTATTTCTCATATGCAGGAAGAAATGATTAGGCTCTCTACCACCTCCTCGCTGGATAGCACGGGGACGAGCAATCCCCCGTTGACGGCCGATGATGCCTTCCGTCAAGCCACTGGTCCAGAACACAGTGGACGCATCCGTTGCGGAGGACGGGGCGAAACGATCCGTACATGGTACGGAATGGGTGGTGCAGGTGGGTCGCAGTCTTACTCGCAGGGAAGCCAGAGAGAAAGAGAGATGGAGAGGGAGCTGCGCGAAGTAAAGGCAACGATGAATGCACAAGCTGCGGAGATGGCACAAATGCGTATGGACATGGCGAATTTCATGTCCTTAGTAAGCCGTCTTCAAAGTCAAGCCACGCCCCCTGTACAACCTGCACATCTCGGCGACGACGAGTAGAGTGAGGAGGAAACCGAAGAGAGTGACGGAAGTGACGGGAGTGGCGCATCAGAGTAGGTGGCATGGAGTTAGTACCCTAGTTAATTTTTATCCTTTAATTGTAATATTTTTTATTAATGTCTAACATTATGTAGACTTGTTATCGTTTATTAATGTTGTTTTATGATTATGTTGTTGGATCTTGTGATATGGTTAGTTGTTGGATGTTGTGGTTTGTTCTTTTGCAGAGAAGAATGATTGGTGTTGTAGAGTTTATTATGTTCATATTGTTGTCAGGTGTAATATTGAATGATGTAAGGAACATATCAGAATATATAATTTTTTTTCCTGTCATGGTTTATTGGGGACGGTTGTGACCGTCCCCTCTAGAGCTACAGAAACGTCCCTCCAGCCAGAATAAATCACGGAGACTATTGGGGACGGTTCTAACCGTCCCCATTATGAAAGCGCAATTGGGACGGTTAAAACCGTCCCTAATAGTCTTCTGTTGGCGTCGCTATAGATGCTACACTAGAGGAGACGGTTACAACCGTCCCTAATAGTCTTCTGTTGGCGTCGCTATAGACTTTTCCAGGCTTCTGTTGGCGTCGCAAAAGACCTAAAGTGTAGATGGGACGGTTGTAACCGTCCCTAAATGCAAATGTATGCGACGGTTGTAACCGTCCCTTCTACTCTGAAGGTCTTTTTGCGACACCAACAGAAGCCTGGAAAAGTCTATAGCGACACCAACAGAAGACTATTAGGGACGGTTGTAACCGTCCCCTCTAGTTGGGTAGACGCGACGGTTGAAACCGTCCCGTATATACTTATGTTTGCGTCGCTATATACGCTAAGGTAAAGGGGACGGTTACAACCGTCCCATCTGCGTAACGCATGCGACGGGGGTAACCGTCCCCAAAGGTTTTCTGGGGCCGTCTCAAAATGTTGAAGACCATTAGGGACGGTTGTAGCCGTCTCTAATAATATAGGTTGTAGGGACGGTCGCAACCGTCCCTAATAGCCTTCGTGTAAGGGACGGTTACAACCGTCCCCAATGGTTGATTACATGAGACGGTTGTCAGAAGCGTCCCATATAGTCAAATGAGACAGTGGCTAAAGGGACGGTTTAGGAACCGTCCCCGTTGATCAGAGGGGACGGTTCTAGAGACTAAAAGGACGGTCTACGACCGTCCCCTTAGACCCACCCGCCTGTAGTGTATCCAGTATATTTATCAAATAAAACCAAACACTATTTTTAAGACAAAAGGTCACAAAGTCAAATATCTATCACATATCATCTCCTACGAACCACTAATCAGTATGTACATTAAATTACATACAAATCAAGACCAAATTCAGAAGAATCAGCGTTCATATGTGAAACTTGGGTTTTAGGTCATTGTATATTATACATTTTGTCTAACTTTGACCTTATTATTTTATGTAAAAAAACTCTTTTAAATTTAATTATTTATTATTTATTTTATTTTATTTATGTTTTAATAAAATGTGTAAATATCCGATTCTAAAATAACTTTAAAAAATGAGTCATTCTGAGTCTGTACATATAGTCTGTACATAAGTCCCTTTTATTTTATTACTTTATTTTCTTAATAATTAAAAATACCTAAAAATTGACTAATGTGTAATCATTATTATTATTATATTTGATTGGATTTTATTTTCAATTTTTCCTTATTGAAAATCATAACAAAAATGGAAAACATAAAAAAATCAGGTATTTTAACTACTTAGAATACCACCAAAAAGACACTTTGTACATATGACTTCTTTTGATTTTGATTCATTTACGATCTCATTGAGACAAACAACTTTCATAAAGACCACTTTTTGATTTGAAATTGTTTAGTATTTTATTTTGATTTATCTTTAATTTATTTTCCAATTTTTGTGGAAGCAATGCGTGACGACTCATGGAGCCACCGCTGGCCACCCCACTTACCCCATTTAGTTGATTCTAATCTCAACCATTGGATGAAGTACCCCTTCATACAATGGATGAGATTAGACATCATTTTTTTCTTTTTTTCTTTTTTTAATTTATTTCTTATAATATCCCATTCCTCATGTGGCATCATCTCGGTCGTTCTATCTCGACCAATCAAATGGCCGAGACCTTTTCATCTCCCTCCGCTTCCTCTGCTGAGATGTGCCTCCGCCTTCTCCTCCACAACTCCACTACCACATCTCTCCTCTACCCTTAGGTCCCCTCTTAGTGATCGAGGACCTCCTCTCGCCCTTCGCTCCACGTCCTCCACGTCGACCTCTCCTCCACCTCTTCGTCTTCATCAGTATGCCCCAACTACCCAACATCAAAACTCCTCGTACCACCCATAAAAGAACTAATCCTCCATTATGTGAAGCAATGAGTGAGCTCTAGAATACCCTGGTCGTCGGTGATAGCAAGGATCCACCCATCAAGCAAAGACCTCTACCCCTTCCCGGCAAGATAGAGTGGACCTCTGTCCCTTGTAGCCTCTCCACTAGGAGATGCTTAATCTCTGTATGCCACAGCATTGAGAGAAAATTAGAGATGCTCTGACGAGCTTCTAAATCCCAGGCATCACCATCCATATCATCCAGGTAGTTCTTCTTCTTTCTCTTCTCCTTCCTTTCATACATTCTTTTGTATCTATTTCTCTACTATGATTGAATAATATGTTTGTCTTCCCCAATTTCTTCCCCAAATCCTTTTGATTACTCCCAAATCCAAACTGCATCAATCTGACTGTGTCGTCCTCCCTTCATAAGATCTCTCCACATCCAACTCCACCTTGTCTCTTACAAAGAGGAGAGAAACTAGGACCTCCCCCTTATCCATTTAACATAAGTCATCATTCCAACCACCCCCTACCCCCCCGCGCTCTAATCTAACCCTGTAGGACATCTTAATAGAGGCGCGCCATCAGAACCCACCGAACATACAAAACTCGAGCATCTACATTGCATCATAACCATGCCTCTTCAACTCGAAGAGTGTGATGGTTTGAGTCGCTCCAGACGATCATACAGAGCACTTCACGATTCGAAGATCTCCTTCACATCTTCATCAGGATGAAGCCCTCGAGGCCCTCCGCTCTAGCAACCGGTCGTGTGTCGGCTGGTCTACTCTTCTCCACCTTGCAACCCAGCCACTTTCCTAAGCCTGGTTGCACCTCCTACTTCGCTCCATCCATCAGTATCAGCGACATCAAACTTCAGCTCCTTGTGCATCGACCAGAGATGAAGAAGAAGAGGAAAAGGAGGACCTACAAGAATTATTCATCGCCGCCCTGTGCTCCCATTCCATGGAAAACATCATGCCACGTTGCTCTCTCCAAGCCATAAGCCTCGAGCCTTTCGAGCCTTAGCCTTGCATCGATACAACATCTCGAGTCGTACAGTCACGTGGATCACATGTAAATTGTGGGAAATTTGCACCTCAAGCCCCTGAGTTTTTTGACAACCGTACTTCTCCCCCTCTAGTGACTTACATGCATCCCACGTGGGTGAGGGGTAATTTGCAGATATGCCCCTATATTCCAGTAAATTGCCATTCAACTACTGCACGTGCCTAACATACCCTTGCTTGAAGTAATTGCATTAGTACCCAAATGTGTTTCATAATTACATTTCAGCCCTTTTGCACATTTGTTTATGTTGAATTTATTTTTGTAATTGCAATTTGTATCCTTCATTTGAGCATTTATTTAAACCCTTAATTGCATCAACTTATAATATAAAAATTTTACGTTGTGGAGAAATTAATTCTCTTTGGTGTGAATATTTAATTTTCATTTAAGGGGCTAGCATGAACTTATTGATTTAATTGTGGCAAAATTGACTATATTTTACCTAGTTTGTGATCACTTATTAAGAGTAATTCATATATTGCTCCTCAAATTTCAAAAAAACTTACAGTGATTAGGATTAATTGCTCTCTATAACGTACCTAAAAATCATCTCATTTGCACGTATTTTTTTCTTAAAATAAAATAATCGGTAATTTGAGTAATTGAATTTTAATATCTTGTAAAATTAACATATTTAATATTTAGAATTTTTCCTGGTTGCCAATTTATTAGACATATCTAAGATAATTTTGTTTCCGAAAATATTAAGTTTTGCCAATTACTAAATTAAATTGCAAATATTCATCAATTTTACATTGTTTTATTCATAGAAAATTCAATTTATGTCTAGAGAAATACAAAAAAATTCATAGTAGAATAAACTTTCTAACATTAGCATTCTTGTTTACTATGGATTTGAGTTTTTTGTGATTTTCTTCTTATTTTGATTGCTTTCTTGTTTTTGTTCTATGATTTTATCTGTTTTCTTTTGTTTCAATTATGTTTCGGGTTTGACGATTTTTGTGTGCTTACAAGTGGTGCAGGGCCTGCAGGATCAATTAACGCCCTAAGAAGTGGAGTTAGTTGATAGTGTAGAGAATGGCTTCTTCTTTACGAGTCGATTTTAGAGATGTAGTGTGAGTCAGCCTGATTTTTTTGTTTTTTTAGAGACGTATTTTTTTGTTTTCTTTGTGAGAAAGGAAGGGACATTTACCTATTTTTCATTTTGTAGAAGGGGTCCGTTATGGACATTCGGACTTATATCAAGACGTTAGACACTTTTTCGGGGTTTGGTTTGCCAGCATAGATGTTGGGGTACCTCACCGTAGTTTTCAGTTTCCCAATCATATTTCTTTGTTTCTCATGGTTTCATGGAGCCTAGGGGTGCATGATTGATTAATTAGATGACTAATATAGAACTTTCTACCCTAATCCAAACTTGGGAAAAAATCATACAATTCAAAAAATCAAACAATTCTTTTGCTCGAACTATCTTTTTAGGGTACATATTTTTCTCTTTTTGCATGCATTAGAATTAGATTTAATTTTCCGTGCGAATTCTTGCACGCAAAGTATTGGATCTGGGTATGATTTCTATCTTTGCATGCATCATGTTTCCATGTTTAATTCTATGATTCTTCCCCTATTCGACATATTTTTCACTAAAAAATGGAAATCGAAATACCGTTAGTTTTATTGAAAATACCAAAAAAATGAAAAATGTAAAATAAAAAGATTCTTTTAAAACCTTAACCAAAAACAAAAAAAATTTAATATATATTCTTTTAGAGAGTAATCCCCTCATTGTTGCAGGTACTTACCTCTAGACAGAGCAAGTGACGATGTAGCCCTAAAGATTAGAGCCAAAAATCCCTGGATTGGTGCCTTAAGCACGAGTGTATTGCCTTTAATTACACGATCGAGCTGCAAGCACTTTCCTCCGACTAAATAGAGTCATTTTGGTCTATTATGCTTCACATTTCCCTTTGGGCATGATATATCCAGGCAGCCAAGGCAGATAGTTCCACTACTTGGAGGAGTGTGAAGATGTACATTGGGCGAGAGGGCTACACCAATTGTGAGTCTGATTTAAATAACTGCTTGAATCAACTAACTCTAAATTTAAAATATTAACGACCGAACTCCTATGTTAATCACTATGTGAAGTTAGTGAATTGGGGTTACTATTGTGCTTGTTTGTTGTGTGTGTGTGACTCTGCG
This sequence comes from Ottelia alismoides, assembly GCA_037367405.1. Classification (NCBI taxonomy): domain Eukaryota; kingdom Viridiplantae; phylum Streptophyta; class Magnoliopsida; order Alismatales; family Hydrocharitaceae; genus Ottelia; species Ottelia alismoides. The sequence goes on from JAZKJV010011533.1 coordinate 75,422, forward strand.
TCTTACATGCCTTCCTTCTGTCTTTGAATCGATATCATATCTCGTATCTTTTGGCTTCAGAGATGACATATCGACGATATTTATGCTCAGACTTTGCGAGCCATTATTCTTCCACCGTGTGATGTATGTCTTTACATACTCAGGCTAACCCTCTTCCCGAGTCAGTTTCATCTAGACATGAGGTGGGCCATACCCAGACTCCGTAACATCCCAACCCTTTAGTCAAGGAAGAACCTCACTTTGACATTTCTTTTTATCATTCACAATTTTCACTCAGTGCTTACGGGGCTTTTTCCTTTCCAAAGTAGTTGACTGACGCCATGCTAGCGAGAGGGAAAGGACTAGTTGAGGAGAGATCAGCTAATGAGAGACCATATATGGGATCTGATGTGATTACAGGGATTCTAAACACACGTCAACAGATGAGTACACAACTTTGGGAGAAGTTTAGAGCCCAAGCAGAACTTAGAGCTGAGATTGAGAGGTTGAGAGCCATAGGATGGAACCCACCAGTTGTAGTTGTTCCTGTAGCTACATTACATGATGTGTACGACCTTAGAGCAAGTACGCTACAATTTTTGATCCATTTGTCATCGAATCAAGGTTTATATGATCTCAGACCATCATTCAATACACTTCTTCCCAAGTTTTACGGGAACACTAATGAGGAGACGTTTACCTTTTTATAGCAGTTTAAGATGATTTGTGGGACAAATAGTTATCCAAAAGTTACATAGACACGCATCAAGGCTTTTTCCTTTGCCTTAGAAAATAAAGCGCTTTACTGGTTGAATCATTTGCGGAGAGATATCTCTACTTGAGAGGATCTTAAATCCACGTTCTTGTGTAAATATTTTCCTCTTGGAAGAACCAATGCAATGAGGAGTTAAATCTCGAATTTCACGCAACACTTCCATGAGTCTTTCCTTGAAGCATGGGAGCGCTTCAAAGACATGACAAAGAAATGCCCTCATCATGAGATTCCACTGAATGTGCTAGTTCAGAATTATTTTATAGGATTGCATGCTAATATTCAGGGATTGGTTAGTTTTGCATGGAGCGGCAATTATTTGAACAAAGATGTCGACTCTGTTTGGACCATATATGAAGGGATGGCTAAGAAACCCATAGTTGTTGATTCCACTCGTGCATATCAGAAGACCACACAACCACCACACCAACGAGATCATCAGAAGGTAGCCAACATATCTAAGTATGATTCACGATCTACGATATGGGATAGACTAGTGAAAATCTTATTGAAGTCGATGTATTCAAATGCAGGTTCGGAAGTTGCAGAACTTGCGATTGTTGGAGAAGATTTCTTGATTACCACATCAGATGAGTGATTTGGCGAAGAAGGTAACTGAGACTAAGATGTAGAGTCAGCATCCACCTACACCTTAGCCTACATGGAGATCTTTACATGTTCCTCCCACCCGTTAGATACATTTTGTATAGAGTGAGATCGAGTTTTCTACCAAGACTCCATAGATAGTTTCACCTTAGGATTTGTCCACAACCAATTAGAGTGAGGTCATGACGCCTGTAATAGATGATGTTTCCACTTGTTCCACTTTGAGACCAATGGGATTTGGTATGTTCCGGCTACTTACCAGTCTCCACCACATATCACACCATAAAGTGTACACTAGACACCGCAGCAGATGCACCATTAGCATGATTGTCCACATTACTGGCACCGAGGATAGTTTGTGCAACACCATTATCATCATTCTTTCCAAACAAGACAAGTACATCCTTACCATCTTTAGCTCCACACTACAAGCAACAACATCAGTTACACTCTATGCCTCAACAATCTCCACAACAGTATACATAACAACATTCGTGCACTATTAGGCTGAAGGATATGGTTAGATCCTCAAGTACATCACGGAAGCGTAAGCGTCGTATCGAATACGACGAGGAGCGATTAGTCGCACTAGTTGCTCGATGCAACGGAATTTAAAAAATTTCATGCGACGAAACCACATGATCCAAGAACACTTCTCGGATCATTTCGTCTAAACCACAAACAAGTAATAGGATTACCTCTTGAAGCGTGGTTGCGATCGGGTCTCTAAACGAAGAGACCTCCTGTCTCAAGTCCGATCCGATGGAGGAGACGCTTGTGAGCGCGGGGATGAACCGCGTACTTCTCGCAATCCAAGTTGATGATCCAAGCGGCAGATCTCCTGATCTCGACACACGAGATCCAACGTCTTCTTCACAAGCGAGGCGCACCAAAGGAGACGGAGATCCACGAGTAGACGATCGGGCAGCATAACGACGACGCTGCGGCGATGGAGAACCTCTCTAGGGCATCCATGGTGGACGGCCATGAGAGGGAGAGAGATGGCGTGTAGAGAGAAAGAGAGAGAGATGTTCTTCTCAAGCATTATGTTTAAAGAGAGAGCATGGGTATGCCTCTCTATTTATAGGGTTTTGGGATCCACGGATCTCAATCCATGGGACATATAAAATCAATGGATGAGATTGATTTATGTCAATCCAATGGTCAAGATTGTTGTTGGTAAAAGCCAACAACTTGTGATTTAATTTAAATTAATTATATTTGATAAATCAAATATATATTAATACAAAAATTAAATCAATCAAGTAAGGAGTGAAATACAAAGAGATCATCCATCCCCATAAAAGGGAGTGGATGGCCACCAATCCCACAAGGGAATTGGGTGCCGCCCACCCCTTCCATATGGGGAGGGCAATCTCATGGAAATCCATGAGATTGCATATCTCCTTGTTTTCTCTCTACTTATTTCCAACAACTATTTGTTGGGATTTTATTCATCAAAAATAATTCATAATTATATTTGAGAATATTGCAATCTTGACATTGGAAAATTGTGAATCATATTCACTACCCAAAACAACATATAATTTACATTGTCAATTAATTACGCAATATGTATCCAATACATATACTAATTAATCAACAAATATAAATTATAATTAGCTCTCTCTAATATATTATAAATCACATATAATATATTATGAATAATTGTATATTGCTATCCACATTATTCTTATCCATAATAATTAAATCACATTTAATTATATTGGATAACATATTCTCTTGTGCTCAAATAATATGAATCACATTCACATTATTTACATCTTTGATAATCAAATCACATTTAATTATCTAAGATAACTCTCCTTATAATATGAATCAAATTCATATTATTCATGACAATTAAATCACATTTAATTATCCATTTTCTCAATGCTCAGATACATATATCAACAATAGAATTATCCCTGAACTCTTTCAAGGATAATGCGCTTTCTCCGCGAATACTTGGAGATAAGGACAGGGCGATTGTATTGTTCCATGTATAGTGACATGGATATTGAGATCACATCTCAAATCCAGATCTCGGGCCTCCCATAGATGCTTGATTAAATCAAGACCGCAAATCTAATCTTCTCATTGAATCTGAATCACATTCAGATTAATGCCCAACATTTGGACTAAGATCAGATTACTTCTCTACTGAGAGGAGTCACTAAAATCCAGACCCGTTTCATCACTCCCTAGGAATGGAAGCGTCATGGTTATACAATCGTTTATGATCACATCACCCTCAGGCATTCCCAATACCTGTACATCCTGCATACTGGAAGACTCAGATTAAACCCGAAGTATTAGATCAACTTTACACTGTCTACTTCAAGGTTTTATCAGTAAGTTTCTCATTAGATCATTGGGAGTTGGTATCGATCATATACTTTTCCAAAATCATATATCATACCTTGGTCTTGATCATATACTTCCCAAAAGTATATATCAAACCTACAAATTCAGTCAAGCTTCCAAAGCGAGACGACCATGCGCATGGAATTTTATTCTTCCCAATATCTCATGAGTGAGCTCATGTCTTCTGGTTCAGTAACTGAACCTGTATGATCCCTTTGAGAGATCATATTACTCATATGCCCTTATATGCACACCAGCGTGCCGGTGTATAGACCTTGATTAGGTCATCAACCTATTGGTCTGCCAAATGTACATACTCAGATATATAGTAACACATCTGTCTCCGGTCAGATCATGTGTGCCTATATCATGACAGCATACGGTATAGGACTTTGGTTAGCTCGATCTCGTTATGTCAACTCTTTGATCTAACTCATCCGACACCTCCGAATCTCTATTCCTATGCAGAGGACCTGCATCAATAGGTCGGTCAGATATCAGCCTAACCGAGATAGGATTGCCATCTCCTACTCAGGCTGGAGATCATCTCTTAACAATCATTTGACGGTGCTTGATGAGTCCTCAATCTAACTCATTAGATATTCATCTAAGCACCAGCCTCTATGATTCAATAATTGAATCAACAGCTGTATGATCATTAAGATGGCCATGGTACATAACCCTAATTGTACTAAGGGACCTATTATGCAAATTATGTACTCTTTATTTCAGATTAAGGAGTGAAATGCAATAACATTTATTGCATAATGGCTCGTCGTGGGCTCGCATGTCCAACAATCTCCCACTAGCCCAAAGAGCCATTAATGGGCTAATCATTTAAACCCACACTCATGTGACAATCATAGGCTATTTAGAATATAGCTAGGTAAGCTGATTAGTCACTTCGTTCTCAAGAGACTACGCCAAGTCCTTTTACGGCACTTGCATATCTCCTAGTAACAGTGCTCGCATCCAATGCAAATGTTGCATTCTATGTAACCAATACTCAATTTTGTCGGTTATAGTGTCCTTGACACTACATTTTATTAATTATCATAACCAGTATTCACATAATCCTTATTAGAATACCTTCATTCCTCGAGATCTCTATCTCCTAAGGTATCTACAGTTAAGAACCTTATAGATCACTATCTACAAGGTCTTAAACTTTTGAAGATAAGACTTTGAGATCACTATCTCTAAGTTTCATCATCTTTAAAGATATTGTTATTACTGCAACCAAGTGTTTTATTTCCAGAGTAGGATTAGTAACAGTTTACTACTCCCACTGCATGGCAGACATATGGTTCTTGTACACATCTAGCATACACTTCAGCTTCTCATAACTGATGCACAAGTGCATGCAGTTCTAGCATTCACTTCCTCAACTCTTTGAGGTGTTATCCCTTTAGATAGGTCACTACCACATCTTAAGGGAAGGAAGCTTTTCTTGGAATTTTCCAGAAAATGGAATAAGTCCAAGGTGTACTACTAATGTGATGGTCCCAATACCCTCTTCTCTTTGCTTCTGAACGACTTCAGAACTAAGATCTAAGAGGTACCCTTGAGATCGTATCTCAAGGTATGGAACAACCAAATTATAAAATGCTTATTATTATTCTTATATCATTCTAAATGATTAGAATAACATCTACATTTAGCAAGATGAACACAATGGCACTCCCACTAAGCTTTACATGGTTCATCAAGATTTTATCTAAAATTATAACATTTACAATTTCATCAAATCTTATGTTCCAACTACAGGAAGCATATTTGAGTCCAAAGATGGAGTTCTTTAGCTTGCACACCTTGCTTTCCTCAACCGTGAAGCCCTGGGCTACTTCATATGAATATTCTCATAGAGGTATTCATGGAGGAATGCAATCTTGACTTACATCATGAAGATGTCATAGTCAAGTTGTGTAGCTATAGTAAGCAATATTCTGATGCGTTAAAGCAAGGTCATTGGAGAGCAAGTCTCATCGCAAGTGATGTCTTCTCTTCGGTGTGTAGCTTATGGCTACGAACCGTGCTTTGAAGGTCTATACCTTCTCATCAGGTTCCCTCTTTCTCTTGAAGATCCATTTACACCTTAATGGGTCTTACCCATATAGGTGGATCCTCGAGGGTCCATATACAACACTTGTATATGAAGTCTACATTAGACTTTTATTGCTAACATCCATCTTTCCATGTCATGATCCTCAGGAGTTTCATCACATGATGTCCGATCATTTTCAGACCCAACTGACACATGGAATCCATCCTCAAACTTATTTGAAGAGGTATTAATATTTCATCTTTAATTGTCTATTTAGTTTCTGATTTTTAGGAGCCTCATTGTCTTCTCAAGATTAAATGAGTTCCTTTTCTTCATTTTCATCTTGATTCTCAAGTGAGTCATCCTATAAGAATCATATTCTCAAAGATGAGATCTTTTAAGAATCTCAAGGTCATAAAGTAGGTATCCAATACCATCCTTTATTTCCCTAATGAAGTAGCACTCTTCGGTGCTAGATTCCAGCTTTCTAGCATGGAACCTTGTAAGGATATATTATATAGTCTCTACCACATATATATACCTGGAAACTAAGAGATAATTATGCTAAGATTAATCATTGATCAAATCATGTCACACATGATCAATTGTATCTCCCTACAACTCCATTGAGTTAAGGTTCTTTAGGAGGATTGAGATAGGAATCATATTCACATCTCCATAAGGTTTTCTTTGAATTATTCTAATAGGTACAAGCTACCTTGGTTAGATCAAATTCATTTCATCTTCCTTCAAACTTTGGTTCTAAACCAAAATTGTGAAATCTTTGAACATTTCAAAGGTTTTTTAGGTGAAGAGAAGAAATTTCATATCATACATAATCATTGATAGATATCACATATCTACAATGCTTACTATGATATGGATTATTGATGAATCCACGATTCATCATCTTAATATCTTAATCTTAGCAAAATCCGTGAGTAAATTCCCTGATAAATGTCCATAAAATCTATTAATTAACAAAATAACTCTTGTAAATAAAACACACTAATTATTGTATATTGGATTGTATAAAATAAATTAACATAAAAAAAGCCGCAAAATCACAAGAGTTTTATACTGGTAAATAGCCCAAAACTTCATGTATTTTTAATAATTTCATTTCAACTCCTTTTTGCCTAATTCTTTCTCTAACTTGTTCATAATAATGTATATAAAAATACAAAAATACGAAACAAATTTTACCTTAAATAAATGCTCCTAGATCCCAATGGGAAAAAGCCGTAAAGACCAACTTCCAAGCTAAATTCCCGCTCTGTATGAACTCCAAATTCACCAAACTCACTTTTAAAGTTCAAGTTAGAAAATTATCTATCCAACGGAAGTGGTTTCATTAAAATCGGAGCTCATTTGCAAAAGTTGGGTTTTGGGACCTAGATGTACATTGTATACCATGTATATATTCATTCTTTGTTCATTTTTTATCTTACCTTTCTTAATTTTTAAAAATACAAAAAAATCATGTTTGTGTTGTATTTTATTTATATTATTTTATTGTATTTTTCTGTTGTAACTATCTCTTATTAAAAAGACAAATATATATGTATATATACATAGTGTGTTGTATTCACTTGTAAATTCACCATTATTTTTTCCTTCTTTATTTTGTTGTAATTAAAGTAGATAACTTAATTTCATTTTATTTATTTAATTATTTTACATTCTCTACAATAACCACCATTCAACTCCATTACTCCACCATATTTTCTAACTTCTAATTCAACTCCACCATTTTATTAACCTCCATCCCACTCCATCTTAATTCTAACTTCCATTTTTCTTCTTCTTTATATACATGCCATTCTCCTCATTTTTGCTTTTGATCCATCTTTATGTGAGGAGAGACTAGTTCCCTGAGTTGAATCGGTGACAGCGACGCAACCGCGGTTGAGCGATGACGGCCCTCTCTCCGGTGTGATCCGTTGGTTTTTTGGCCAACATCGCAGCCGCAACCGCGCGCTGCTCGAGCTCATCTCACGCCGGCGATTTGAGCGAAGACCGTGCTCACGAGAGCACTCCATAGGCATCCGCGTCCATCTTAGGTAATTTTAATTTGATCTTGACCTTATTTTATCTTTGCAATTTTTTTTAAAGCCATTTCATTACCACCACCATCACACATTTTTTTCCTCTTTCATCATCACCACCACCATCTATTTCTCATTTATTTTTATTGTCATCACTCTCCCTTCTCCATTTGCATACTTTTACAAACAAAACAAAAAAAAATAAAAAAATTTTGAAACCAAAAAAAAATCTTTTATTACAGCAGTAGAAAATCAAAAAAAAATAAAAAAAATAAAAAAAATACACGCAGCAGCGGTGGGGGAGGTTCCCACCGCCGCCGCCCCCTCCAACTCCGATAGCCGCACCAGCCGGCGGCCCAGCCGCCCTCCGCCGCCCGCGCGGGGGCCGCTGCTAGCTCGCGGCGACGCCGGCTGCGACCGCGCCACGGCCCGCCACCCGCAACCCCTATCGCCGACCAACGGCGAACCGCGGCGCCGCCGCCTTCTTCACCAGCCGACCGCCCTTGTCGCCACCGGCCTCTCCCCCAGCGCACCTCCGCCTCCCCCTCGGACGCGCGCCGCTGCGCGCACGGCCGTGCGCGGCCACTCACCGACCGCCGACTCAAACCCCAGTTGGGTTCACCTCCTACATTTCCAGGAAGAAGAAGAAGAAGAGGTGATTTATTATTTTTTTATTGCAAAATTGTAAATGTTTTATTTATAGTTTCTGTAATTACAAATAGGTCCCTGTATAAAGTTGTTTGTAAATATTGTCTTTCTGTTTTGCAAAGACAACCCTGTGTTCATGCCTTAATTTGGACTTCGTTTTTGCATCAATTTGTGCAATAAAAAATGTTTATATGTTGAGCAACTTATCCTCTGTAATGTGAGTATTTATTTGTATTTTTATGGTAGTTGGGTAATTAATTAAAATTGTATAACTGAAATATTGCATATTTTACCCATTCCTTGCTCTTAAATTTATATCTCACGCGTAGTTGCTCTAAAAATTCCAAAAAATATATATACGATGCCTTAATAGTTGATGAACTTACGGTCCAAATTTCATTTAAATTGGAGATGTCTTGTGCCTTAAATAAATTGTAGAGTGTTTTTAGTATTTGATTTTTAATTAAATCCATGTATATTCTTTTTGCGAAATTTCAATTTTCCTGGATTGCACATCTAAATATCTTTCTGAGATAAATCGCACTTTGATTAATTTGATAACGTGGATTTATTAGAATTATTTACTCACTGTCACTCTGTTTTCACTAAAAAACTCATAAAAAATTCATAACTTGTCAAAAAATTCCAAAAATATTACTGTAGCTTTCTTGCATCATGTTTTACTTCCAGTAATTTTTTCATGATTTTTGCTATCTGTCTGTGTGATAAATTGCAAAAAGACCCTTAAAAAGTGTGCATTTTTCATTATTGCATTTTAACTCCTAAAATTTAAAAAAAAAATGTGTTTTGTGTTCATCTCTGAATTAGGACTCTAGGAAAAATACGAATTGGCTAATTTGGACTTCTTTTCCATTAAAATTAATTTGGCCTTGTTGTATGTTTTCTTAGTGTTGTAGTTCACCCGCATTTGCATTTGGTATTTCTTTTTGCATTAAAAAAATATAAAAAAATACCGTTTGGATATCTAGATCTTAAATTTTTGAATTAACCCCAAGTTGTTCCTTTGCCTCCCTGAGTTCGACCCCGGACTTGCCCGGGATATAAATTAAGCCGAGACACTCTTCACGGAGATCTTCTCTCGGTTCTGACCGAATCGCTAAGTACACGTGCTACAACGTGACCGAATTAATTACCGTATCTAGCGACTCGTCAGATGGCGCCGTTGCCGGGGAGGCAAACGGCTTAGGGACTAATTTAAAAATTTGGATTTAGTTTTCCATTTACTCGGGTAGTCTGACCCCCGAGCCACTTGTATTATTTCATTTTTTGCAATTATTTCTCTTTATATTTTTGTATATATATTGTTGTTTATCTCTCTAACATCAAGCTTTGTTTCCTTGCGAGGGCCCGGTGGACTTGGAGTACATCGGAGGTCGAAGGACGCGACGCGCGCCGACTGCTGAAGTGCAAGGATAAAGCAATTTATTTTTGAGAGAATTTTGTAATAATTGTTGTAATTATTTAGGTAGATTTCTCATTTATAGCGGCTCTTGTTTGAGAGCTCGCGCATGTAAAAAGACTTAGACATTATTGTGGTGTGTCGAGCCTGTTTCACTCTCCGGCGAGGGTGGGGCTTGACTTGAGTGGCGAACTTAAGGATTAGGCACACGGTAGTTACGAATCAAATTTGTTTGTGCCCATCGTAATTTAGGCCACACTTATCTTAGAAGATTCACATATCTTATAAGATTCATAATGAGACACACATAGACACGTACTACTTAGCTCAAATTCAATCAATTCTTCCCCGCTAATAGTATATTGTTTAGGTGCGGTTTTCTGGATCTGCATGCATTTAGTGTAATTTTTACAAATTCTGTTCTGCATAACGCATGAAGAGTGCTGAGATTCAATGTAAGTATACCTTCTTCTGAGCATGCATCATAGTTTCTCGTTTGTATTCTTATTTCCGATTCCCATCTTGTTTTACAACTTAAGGTTAAAGGAAATTGGGACTGAACAGTAGACGTGCTTGTGTGTTCACATAAATTTCAAGTGATAACCTAACTCTAAAATTGGGACTGAATTGAGCAGGTCGATCTAATTAATTGGAATAAAAAGAACCCTTGTTCTCGGATGCAGAAAGCCCTCATTGTTTGTTTAAATTGCAAGTGAGAGAGGGACGACCCTAGGATAGAGCCAAGTCTGGATTTCTTACTTACTACTGGTTCTTTCTTTTTAGGCGATTAGCTACTTTTCAGTGAGGATTTACGGGTAGCCGGTAAACGGTCCGGACTTCCTTAGCAGAGTGGGAGGTTTAGAGGACGCCTTAGTCCTCAAGGAACGGGTAGCCGTATTTATACAGTCCGTACTTACTCCTATACTGGCTGAAAGTAGGTCAAACTAGTCGTAAGAACCGGGCCAGTCTGTAGGAAAATACGGGCACCTAACAGCTCGTTAATCTTTCCAAGATTGTATTCTCACCAACTAAAATTGACCAGATAAATCGGCCGAACTCTTACGGCCATCACGTGTTGAGTTGGTGAAATTGGGGGTTTGAATTGCGTTTGTATTGTGTGAGTTCACTCCGCACATTTACGTGCATCGTAGAACTAGTGCCTCATTGATTATCGTGATCTAATCGGTTCTTTTGACATCGAAGATGACTGATTGGGGTGATATTTATTCGGACTTTGCGAATCTCTCATTGAACCCTTCAAAAAGTACGTCTTCAAAGGTCCAAGCGCAACTTGGACCAACCTGGACTCATGACCCTCTTGAGCCCAGGATCACTCACTCTCAGGATGGTTACTCTCAAACCATTCCTTTTCTCTCTTCCCACCTCACCGAGGAAGACCATCGCCTTGGTGAGAATATCATGATTCATAAATCCTCTTCTAATAAAGAACACATTGCTGATTCAGGCCATATAGAAGACACGAGTAAAATGCCTCCATAGAAGAAAGAAGAGGAAGAAGAGAACCATGAAGACCCGATGAGAAGTATACTTGCCCGATTAGCTGCATCTGAGCAGCAACAAGCATTACTGAGAGCTCAGTTGGGACAGTTAAATGTTGGGGTCCAATTACCAATGGATGCGGCTTATAACCCCGGACAATATCAAATTCATAACTACTTGAGTCTGGCCGAACCCGAGGTTGATTTTGAATTGAAGCCGCATTTTCTGAACCTGTTGCCACACTTCGATGGGAATGCTTCTGAGGAACCATATGCATTCCTAAGGGACTTTGAGCTCATCTGCGCTAACCTCAAACATCAAAATGTTAGCCAGGATTATATTAGGCTCAAAGCCCTTCCATTTGCCTTGGGTGGCAAAGCTGATTACTGGGTAAAGAATCTTGGGATCGCCGTCACCACATATGCCCAGTTCAAGGACCTGTTTTTGAAGAAGTTCTACCCTTTGAGTAGAACTAACATGATGAGGATGCGCATTACAAGTTTTTCCCAATTACCCCATGAAGCTTTTTGTGATGCTTGGGAAAGATTCAAGGACATCCTGCAGAAGTGTCCCTGTCATGGACTAAATGACAATATCTTGGTCCAATCCTTCTTCACTGGTCTCAACCCTGAGATGCAGGGTTTAGTGAGCGCTGCCTGTGGAGGTAGCTATACATCACGAGGAGCGGATATCGTCTGGAGGGTATTCGAGCAGATGGCTGAAACTAGCCGCTCACAGATGGCCAGCAGGGCCTATACACCATCCCCTAATTCACTCTCATTTGGAGGGGGAAAATCAGCTGTAGTCGATCTCTCTCAAGACGTGATCCCTAGCATGGGACTTCTTGCTGACAAGCTTACTGTAGTCGAGAAGATCGACAGGAGGATTGATGAGTTAGACCGGAGCATCTCCAAACTTCCAAAACAGATGGAGGAGTTGACTGAGAAGGTATCTAAGATAAGGATACCCGCCGTGATTGCACCCGCTGCTCCCATTTACCGAGTTCACCATGTTCAGGAGCAGTTGTTGTCAGGGCAACCCCAGCCGTGGGAGCAGGACCAATCCTACACCCACTCTTTCCAGCAGCCACCTCCAGCAGTAGAGACAGTCCAGGAGGAGCCTCCGCCAGTTTGGGAGGTGAATGGGATATGGTATACTCAGGACCCTGCCGGGTAGGGAAGTACGGGAGACCGACAGACCTATCAGCGTCCCCCAACCTTTCACAATACCGCATTCACCTCTGCACCACCTCCGTCACAGCAGAGCCCTGGATTCCATCCACCCCAACAGCAGAGGCAGCAGTACCAGCAGTATGGCCGACAGGGCCATTACCAGACGGGCCAGCAGGGCCCGCAACCCCAGCAGCAGCAGCAGAGGCAGTACACTGGCCAGCAGGGCCAGTCTTCCCGTTCTTCTTCCCAGTATTATCAACTTCCTTCATTGTCTAGTCCCATGGATATTCAGTAGCAGATACTCGACGAGCTACGTTCCTACAGGAACGAGGTTCAGGACTTACGGGTGGATGTCAACCGCCTGTCCAGATGGCGAGACGAGCAGACTGCACCCTCTACCTCGATCCCAGCCCAAGTTCAGGCTAACCCCAATAGCCTGAACCGTTCTAGTTATCAGCAGCACTTTGGTCAGGTATACTATTCAACATCTCCTAAATCTGAACATGAGATTCTTTCGTGTGACGAGGCTAACCACATGTCACTCAGGAGCGGAAGGACCGTGGTCGTACCTGACCGGGCGAGGGACACGAGGAGGGGCATCTCTGAAGCTCTACCTGAAGAGTCTTCAGAGGACGAGGAGGAGAGGCATCATATTTCAGAGCCCCATCAGCACCATTCGAGGATTTCTACTCAGGGAGCTGAGAGGAGGAGGAGAGCACGTACGCAGCATCGTCAGCATGGATATTCTTCTGAGTCTACGGAGGACCTTGCATCTCCGGTTGTGGCGGATACCACTCCAGCTTCTATTCCACAACCTGTAGTAGATAGTTTTGATTTCGAGTCCATGTTGCATCAAAAAGATTCTTGTATGAAGAACTCTGTTTCCGTTAATGCAAAGAATGATCTTTCAGTTCATGATTCAGATTCTTCATCCTCTGTTTCCCTAGCTTCAATCCCTTTCCCCCGTGCTCTTACGGCAGGAAAGCGCATCAAAAAGATTCAGAAAGATGACCCCGACATGGCACGGTTTTGCAAAGAAAACATCACAGTTAAGGTGCCATTTGATGAATATGTGGCTAACCATCCTGCCTTCCAAAAATACCTTAAGGTGAGATGCACATCTACAAGGGTTAGCAGGAAGAAAGATAACCGAAATATAAAGACACATGTCTTATCAGTAGCCACAACATATTGTCTCAAGAATAAGACTTTGCCAAAGAAAAAGAGAGACATGGGTGCTCACTATGTGGAGAGCCATATTGACGACATTGCGTTTGCACGCACACTCTTAGATAACGGTTCTTCGATCAACTTACTTCCCTTAGCCTTATATCAGAAATTGGAGTTGGGACCACTTCGCAAATCTAGAGCTTTACTCCAATTCGCAGATCGTTCAATGAAGAGACCTAAGGGAGAAGTGAAGAACGTCGTTATCTCGATTGAGGGGCAGAACTATCAGGTGGACTTCATAGTCTTGGACATGGAGACCCCCAATCATTGGAGAGAATCTCAGATCATTCTCGGGCGACCCTTCCTTAGGACCGCAGGCGCAGCTTTCGATTATGGTACGGGAATGATGAAGTTCCGTTCTCCAGGCGGAGAAGTGAACCTTGAGATGAAGCAAACCAAGTGTCAGCGTCCTGATTCAGAGAGTAGTACAGAGTACTCATCTTCAGAGGCAGATTGCAGTATGATTAGCACAGTTGGGATTTGGGGACAGATTCCTTCAGGACAGAGCGAGACCCTTTCATCTGGAGAGGATATAGTGCATGATGCAGTTTGCCAGGTGTTGTCTGATCTTGTTAGAGATGCATCAACCTATTCTCATGATGACTTAGAGATCCATCCGGATCTGTCAGTTCCCTCCTCTTCGGAACAATCATGGGACATAGATGACCAGTCGGACGTGGCTTTTGCCGATTGTTTGGATACTTTTGACGATCCGACTCTCGATACTTCTGATTTGGTGGCGAGTACTACTCAGCTTAGCCCACCTTCATGCAGCACGGAACCAGATTCAGACTCAGTTCAGCCAGATCTGCTTGATGATACCACATTGCCAGAACTGAAATCACTACCTCCTACACTCAAGTATGCCTTTCTTGCGGGACCCAAAGAGAGATATCCTGTCATCATTAGCTCAGACTTGTCTTTAGAGCAGGAGTCTAGGTTGTTAGAAGTCCTAGAGAGGAACCGCAAAGTAATAGGTTGGACAGTGTCGGATCTCGTGGGCATCAACCCCGCTCTCTGCTCGCACCACATTTTTACTGAGGATACCGTGAGACCTTCCCGTGAGTTTCAGAGGAGACTTAACCCCAATCTACGGGAAGTGGTGAAGAAAGAAATTGAGAAATGGTGCAAAGCAGGGTTTATATACCCTATTTCTGACTCCAAGTGGGTGGCCCCGCTTCATGTTGTCCCAAAGAAGTCGGGAATTCAGATGGTCACCAATGAGGAGGGGGTAGAGATCGCGACACGAGTACCCACGTCGTGGCGCGTCTGTGTCGACTACAGGCGCCTGAATGCTGCGACCGAGAAAGATCACTTTCCCTTGCCTTTTATTGATCAGATCTTGGAGAGACTCGCAGGGAAAGAGTTCTTCTGTTTTCTTGACGGGTACTCAGGCTACAACCAGGTGGCCATAGCCCCTGAGGACCAGGAAAAGACCACATTCACATGTCCATTCGGTACTTATGCTTTCAGGCGCATGCCATTCGGGCTCTGCAATGCCCCGGGCACATTTTAGCGGTGCATGATAGCCATATTTGCCGAGATGGTGGGCGATTTCCTGGAAGTATTCATGGATGACTTCTCGGTCCATGGTGATTCTTTTGATACATGTTTAGCGTACTTGGACCGAGTCCTCACGAGGTGTAGAGAGGTGAATCTGGTACTCTCCTGGGAGAAGAGTCACTTTATGGTGACGGAGGGTATCGTGTTGGGGCATGTCATCTCCAAAAGGGGAATGGAGGTTGACCCTGCCAAGGTGGAGGTGATCAAGAAACTCGATCCACCTACCAACGTGAAGTCAGTGCGGTCATTCTTATGGCATGTTGGATTCTATAGGAGATTCATTCAAGATTTTTCAAAGATCGTCCGCCCACTGACTGAGCTCTTAGGGAAAGACACAGAGTTCGTTGTAGATCACAGGTGTCTGGAGGCCTTTGAGCTCTTGAAGAGGAAGATTTGTGCCTCGCCTATCCTACAAGCTCCTGACTGGTCTCTCCCCTTTGAGATCATGACTGACGCTTCAGATTTCGCTATAGGAGCTGTGTTAGGACAACGGCGAGAGGGGATTCCATTTGCGATTCACTATGCGAGCAAAGTTTTAGATCCTACGCAGAAAAATTATACAGTGACTGAAAAGGAAATGCTCGCGGTAGTATGGGCCCTCGAGAAGTTCAGATCATATATTTTGGGCTCTAAGGTGACAATTTATACTGATCACACAGCCATTCGATACTTAATGGAAAAGAAGGACGTGAAGGCGCGTCTTCTTAGGTGGATTTTACTCCTCCAGGAATTTGATTTGGAGATAAAAGATAAACCTGGAGTGAAGAATGTTGTGGCTGATCACCTTTCTCGGATTGAACTTAAGGATTCTCCTGATCATGAGCGGATTAGTGAGACCTTCCCAGATGAGTCATTTTGTTTTATTGACTCCCTCCTGTGGTATGCCAACATGGTGAACTATCTTGTCTCCAAGCAGGTTCCCCATGGTTGGACTAGGAGCAGCATTGATCGACTGAAGTCGGATTCGAGGAGATACCACTGGGACGATCCTTTCCTTTTCTTCGAAGGACCGGATTGTGTTTGGAGAAGGTGTATTCCTCAGGAGGAATACCAAAGTGTCCTCACATATTGTCATTCACTTGAGGCTGGAGGACACCATTCAGGAAAGAGAACCGCTCACAAAGTACTTCAATGTGGATTGTATTGGCCGACCTTGTTTAGAGATGCCATTGATTTTGTACGGTCGTGCCCGATTTGTCAAAGGATGGGAGGGACAGTTGGACAGAGAGCTGAGATGCCCATGCAACCGATGATTATTTGTGATGTTTTTGATGCATGGGGCATAGATTTTATGGGTCCCTTTTCCAACAGCCAAGGACATGAGTACATTTTGTTGTCGGTTGATTATTTATCTAGGTGGGCGGAGGCTATCCCAACCCGAACCGCAGACAGCAAAACTGTTTGTAAGTTTGTGAGAGATCATATTATTGCTAGGTTCGGGGTGCCAAAAGTTTTGATATCTGATGGGGGTAGCCACTTTGTGAATCGAGATATGAGATCTTTAGCTAAGGACTATGGATTTGAGCATAGAGTTACTAGTCCTTACCACCCACAGTCCAACGGCATGGCAGAGGTTTCGAACAGAGAGGTGAAGAGTATTTTGCAGAAATTGGTTCGTCCCGATAGGAAGAACTGGTCTCAACTCTTGGACCAAGTTCTGTGGGCCTATAGGACAGCCTACAAGACACCGTTGGGTACTTCACCATTTAGAATGATCTATGGCAAGCCATGCCATTTGCCTGCAGAATTGATTCATAAATCCGAATGGGAAATTAAGAAGATTAATTGGAGTTGTCACCTAGGGAAACTTTGTCGAGACTTGAACTTGAACGAGCTCGTGGAAATCCGAAACAGGGCATATGACAACAGTTTGATTTATAAGGACAAAGTAAAGAGATGGCATGATCAGCACATTAGGTGCAAAGACTTTGTCCCTGGACAAAAGGTATGGTTGTTTAATGCCAGGTTGAAGATGTTCCATGGGAAGCTCAAATCTAAATGGACGGGTCCCTTTGTGGTTAAGAAAGTGCACGAGAATGGAAGTGTAGAGATAGCTGATCTCACAGATGGTGCACAATCTCATGTGGTGAATGGACAACTGTTGAAGCATTTTGTTGATTCGAAAGAGCAGTTAGTCCAAGTCGAGGTCATCAACTTCATACAGAGTGAGCACAGAGCAGATACATCATATTACTCGTCATGAAGATGCAGCATACAGATTCAACATCTTAGAAGATTCAATCACTCTTGTACATTCTCCCTTCCTTGTATATTCTCAAGATCACATCGATTCTCACACTTACTCTTGTCCTATACTTAGGCTGACCAAAGCCTAAGTATAGGGGGGACCGATGCCCGCCATGTGTATTTACTCATCATTTCTCCTCTTGACCTCGTCCGCCCCATTTTTGCTCTTCTTCTACACTTAGGTTGTCCAGAGCCTAAGTATAGGGGGGCGGATCGACTTCTATACTTTCTATTACTTTAGCTTTCCTACTCTTAGTACGAGCTATGTCTTTTTGTCACCTAGTGCCATGAGGACATAGCACAAGCTAAGTATAGGGGGGCGTGTATATATTACATATATACTTTACCCATACCTCGTACTTTCACGTATTTTTGTATATATTATACAATAATTATGGGGTGGGTAGAAAAAAAACCAAAACAAAAAAAACAAAAAAAAACAAAAAAAAACAAAAGTAAAAAAAAACTTTTTCCTAAAAAAAACTCTTTTTCTTTATTTGCTTTAAAAAAAACTTTTTCAAAAAAAAAATCTTTTCTTATTCACCTATCTATTTCAAAAAAAAACTCTTAAAAAAAGCAAAACTTTTTCTTAAAAAAAAAAACAACAAAAAACATTCATAAAAAAACTAAAAAAAAAACTAACTAATAAGTTTGTTTAATCCCTGACATAATTCACTTTCCCACAAGACTAGTGATGTTCAAGAACACTTGGTTTATGAGGTCTTGAGATTTTGAGTTAACCAACCTTAGTCATTAGGGTCCTTGACTTAATTATTCACATTTCCCTAGTTTGAAAGATGTGTGTGCTATATTGCATGCTTAGTCTCTACCTTAAGAATATGATCTGCACCTCACATACACGACTGTAGTTATGATGAGATGAGTTGTAATTTCACTTGAGGAACTGGGATGAGGGATTTGAGTTTGGACTTGATTTAATGATGCTCGAGGATGGGATAAAATCAATGAAGGCTTCATGAAACCTGAGTGTCAGCACATTTAGCCAGTATGAGAACATGGTTCTTGTGCTATCTCTTGATATTTACCTATGTGCCAGGGTGTGATAAAATAAAAAAAATGTGTTGATCAGTGTGCGCCAACTCTTGGTAAAAGTAGTGGAGCTAGCCAAAAATACTACCAATCAATGAAATGTCAAAGAAAAGCTCTCATTCCACAAAGTCAATTATCAAAAGAGCTTCCACCAAAGGCGAGCGCTCCCAACCATTTCAAAGTGTCCACTTGGACCACCGCTATTAGGACCAGGAGTCGGGCTTGCACCAAAAAAGGGCTCTGCATCGTAAATGCTACAAGTCTGGGTGTAGAAGGTACGATAGGTACTCAAAAAAGGCACACCCCTGTGTACTCCCAGGAAAATAAGTGCAGACGGCTCCAACTTCTCTTGACGGACGCACTGATCAACACCAAAAAAATGCATTGCGTAATAAGGCACTAGAGAGGATCCTTGTTCCAATGAGAGGGAGAGAAGAAATGACACAATCCTATGCCCTCCATCAACTGGCCTTCCATCTACACTTTTAAGTCTGACAACTAAAGAGACAGTGGATTGGATGCAAGAAATGGTTTATTCCCTAGTGTTGAGGATCGGGTCCTTAGGAGAGTCTCTTGGACTGGAACCTTGGGTGACGTTGTGACTCTACTCTTGTAACTGCGGTCAACACTTAAAGTCATATCCCTTATATATACGTATACAAAGAGAGTCTGATGATTAGGGAAATTGGGTACCTTTTGACTAGAGCTTGGTTCAGCTTAGAATTTTAGGATCTCTAAAACCGAGAGTTCTTGAACGGATCAAGTCTTGCATTCACATGCACAGTCAGGGGTTAACCCAACTTATTCATTCTTTATTTGCTCGAGGACTAGCAAAGTTTAAGTATAGGGGGGTGATGAATCCACGATTCATCATCTTAATATCTTAATCTTAGCAAAATCCGTGAGTAAATTCCCTGATAAATGTCCATAAAATCTATTAATTAACAAAATAACTCTTGTAAATAAAACACACTAATTATTGTATATTGGATTGTATAAAATAAATTAACATAAAAAAAGCCGCAAAATCACAAGAGTTTTATACTGGTAAATAGCCCAAAACTTCATGTATTTTTAATAATTTCATTTCAACTCCTTTTTGCCTAATTCTTTCTCTAACTTGTTCATAATAATGTATATAAAAATACAAAAATACAAAACAAATTTTACCTTAAATAAATGCTCCTAGATCCCAATGGGAAAAAGCCGTAAAGACCAACTTCCAAGCTAAATTCCCGCTCCGTATGAACTCCAAATTCACTAAACTCACTTTTAAAGTTCAAGTTAGAAAATTATCTATCCAACGGAAGTGGTTTCATTAAAATCGGAGCTCATTTGCAAACGTTGGGTTTTGGGACCTAGATGTACATTGTATACCATGTATATATACATTCTTTGTTCATTTTTTATCTTACCTTTCTTAATTTTTAAAAATACAAAAAAACCATGTTTGTGTTGTATTTTATTTATATTATTTTATTGTATTTTTCTGTTGTAACTATCTCTTATAAAAAGACAAAAAATATATATATATATATATATACATAGTGTCTTGTATTCACTTGTAAATTCACCATTATTTTTTCCTTCTTTATTTTGTTGTAATTAAAGTAGATAACTTTATTTCATTTTATTTATTTAATTATTTTACATTCTCTACAATAACCACCATTCAACTCCATTACTCCACCTTATTTTCTAACTTCTAATTCAACTCCACCATTTTATTAACCTCCATCCCACTCCATCTTAATTCTAACTTCCATTTTTCTTCTTCTTTATATACATGCCATTCTCCTCATTTTTACTTTTGATCCATCTTTATGTGAGGAGAGCCTAGTTCCCTGAGTTGAATCGGTGACAGCGACGCAACCGCAGTCGAGCGACGACGGCCCTCTCTCCGGTGTGATTCGTTGGTTTTTTGGCCAACATCGCAGCCGCAACCGCGCGCTGCTCGAGCTCATCGCACGCCGGCGATTTGAGCAAAGACCGTGCTCACGAGAGCACTCCATAGGCATCCGCGTCCATCTTAGGTAATTTTAATTTGATCTTGACCTTATTTTATCTTTGCAATTTTTTTTAAAGCCATTTCATTACCACCACCATCACACATTTTTTTCCTCTTTCATCATCACCACCACCATCTATTTCTCATTTATTTTTATTGTCATCACTCTCCCTTCTCCATTTGCATACTTTTATAAACAAAACAAAAAAAATAAAAAAATTTTGAAACAAAAAAAAATCTTTTATTACAGCAGTAGAAAATCAAAAAAAATAAAAAAAATAAAAAAAATACACGCAGCAGCAGTGGGGGAGGTTCCCACCGCCGCCGCCCCCTCCAACTCCGATAGCTGCGCCAGCCGGCGGCCCAGCAGCCCTCCGCCGCCCGCGCGGGGGCCGCTGCTAGCTCGCGGCGGCGCCGGCTGCGACCGCGCCACGGCCCGCCACCCGCAACCCCTATCGCCGACCAACGGCGAACCGCGGCGCCGCCGCCTTCTTCACCAGCCGACCGCCCTTGCCGCCACCGGCCTCTCCCCCAGCGCACCTCCGCCTCCCCCTCGGACGCGCGCCGCTGCGCGCACGGCCGCGCGCGGCCACTCACCGGCCGCCGACTCAAACCCCAGTTGGGTTCACCTCCTACGTTTCCAGGAAGAAGAAGAAGAAGAGGTGATTTATTATTTTTTTTATTGTAAAAATTGTAAATGTTTTATTTATAGTTTCTGTAATTACAAATAGGTCCCTGTATAAAGTTGTTTGTAAATATTGTCTTTCTGTTTTGCAAAGACAACCCTGTGTTCATGCCTTAATTTGGACTTCGTTTTTGCATCAATTTGTGCAATAAAAAATCTTTATATGTTGAGCAACTTATCCTCTATAATGTGAGTATTTATTTGTATTTTTATGGTAGTTGGGTAATTAATTAAAATTGTATAACTGAAATATTGCATATTTTACCCATTCCGTGCTCTTAAATTTATATCTCACGCATAGTTGCTCTAAAAATTCCAAAAAATATATATATGATGCCTTAATAGTTAATGAACTTATAGTCCAAATTTCATTTAAATTGGAGATGTCTTGTGCCTTAAATAAATTGTAGAGTGTTTTCAGTATTTGATTTTTAATTAAATCCACGTATATTTTTTTTGCGAAATTTTAATTTTCCTGAATTGCACATCTAAATATCTATCTGAGATAAATCGCACTTTGATTAATTTGATAACGTGGATTTATTAGGAATTATTTACTCACTGTCACTCTGTTTTCACTAAAAAACTCATAAAAAATTCATAACTTGTCAAAAAATTCCAAAAATATTACTGTAGCTTTCTTGCATCATGTTTTACTTCCAGTAATTTTTTCATGATTTTTGCTATCTGTTTGTGTGATAAATTGCAAAAAGACCCTTAAAAAGTGTGCATTTTTCATTTTTGCATTTTAACTCCTAAAATTTAAAAAAAATGTGTTTTGTGTTCATCTCTGGATTAGGACTCTAGGAAAAATACGAATTGGCTAATTTGGACTTCTTTTCCATTAAAATTAATTTGGCCTTGTTGTATGTTTTCTTAGTGTTGTAATTCACCCGCATTTGCATTTGGTATTTCTTTTTGCATTAAAAAAAATATAAAAAAATACCGTTTGGATATCTAGATCTTAAATTTTTGAATTAACCCCAAGTTGTTCCTTTGCCTCCCTGAGTTCGACCCCGGACTTGCCCGGGATATAAATTAAGCCGAGACACTCTTCACAGAGATCTTCTCTCGGTTCTGACCGAATCGCTAAGTACACGTGCTACAACGTGACCGAATTAATTACCGTATCTAGCGACTCGTCAATGATTCACATACATCAATATGTATGAGATCCCGAATACCATGACATCTTACATCTTTCCCAAAGAAAGGTGTATTGGACATTTTTCTTTGAATACAATATTCATAAGTATGTAAGATTTGAACCTTTAGTCAATCTAAAGTTTCATCTCTTATCAGTCTATTGATCACATCAACAAACAAACATCCAAAACATGATGTCAGATCATTATCAAATGATATATGTCCTCCTATTTATCTTTAAAGGTTTAATTTTAAGTATTAGAAATCTTAATGAACCATTCATTAATTTTCTAATTTAGTGGAGTCCACTAGATGCTAGATTAATATCTGAAATATCTCCATCATAACTCTTTATGATAGGTCTATTCCAGATTTCATGTTTATTCCCAACATTTAGAAATAAACAGTGAGTGTATTCTAATATCTAGGTTATAGAGACATTTTCTAAGACTATGGGCTCCCACTGAAAATATGAAGTCTATAGATCCAATGGAAATTGTTGCAACAATTGCATTACTTCCAACATGGATGACCATTAAACCTTAAGATCAAATTTCTAATATTCTAATACAGATGCAACCAATTGCAAGTGTCATTAGAAGATTGACATACAATTATTAGACTTTATCTTATCAAATAAGTAAGTCAATTTCAATGATTATATGTAGATTATTCTGATGTACTATCTGATTCCTTCTCTGAGGATTCTAGATAGATTTGATAGTCATACTATCAACACATCAACTTATTGCAGTATTGGCATTCATCCAACTCTTTGGATGTCATATGGAAGTCACAAAAGTACAGTCAACTCTTTGACTACACTTCTTACTTGGGTCCAACCCATGCTTCCACTACGCTCCCTTTATCTATAAGCAACCATTGCTCAAGACAAAGGATCTCTTATGTTAAAATCAAAAATTTCAACATAAGAGTATTTCAACATTTATACATGCTTCATTCAATTCATACAATATGAATATTATGAAGCTTCATAAATGACTAGAGTAAAGATAGTAGAATGATGACGCTCGTCGTATCTACATCCATCTAAACTCTTAAAACTTAGGTTCAGGTAGGTACTCAAACAATTTGAATACATCATCTCCTATAGAGCCACCATTCTACATAATGCAGAGAACCACATCATTCATGATTAAATGTCGAGAGCACATATGTATGCCAGAACATCTTCTTAGAATTTTATAAAGATTATTTGATAATTATGATCATTATCGACATGTCACTTCAAAAGTACATTCGATGAGATCAAGACTTATAGAGACATACAAACCCTAGGGTTTTAGTCCTATTGTCTTAATTAATTATCATTCCTCATTATTATGAGGAAACTTACACATTGCAACCACATACATTATGCGTCCAATTGCAAGTATAATATCTGGATCAAGGGTCCAATCCATGATATTTTACCGGTTATTATTGAGTATAATATAGAGTGGGTTTAATGAAGGATTATCTGAAATAAGAAATTTGCATAAATATATATTTTACTTTGATTTAGGAATTTTACATCAAAGTTGTCTTGCTCTGTCAACAATGAAAGTTCATTCCCTTAATCACTTTCAATGTAAGAGATATACTTACCATTATATCTCAAGCAAGATCTGGGATCTCCTTCCTTATCTTTGTTGCATCCCAATAATATGAGAACCTACAACTCGGATAAAAAGAAGCGGGAACACATTCCGCCTTGCAAGTCCAACTTGCATCTCCCAATTCGGTCTTTAACACCCGGGCCCACCACCCCTAAGGTGATGTTGACCCATCATTAATTGAACCAACCGTCAACAGGAATACAACTTGCTATGCGCAATCCAATATAGCCCTAATAATATGAGGACCCAATATTGGGGTCACTACGCATACATCTTTACTCTTTCGAGAAGCGACGAGCCCGATCCAAATGGCTTGTATGCAGGAGCTGTCACTTCGGACAGGCGTCTCCCACATACAATATCTGGCGACGGAACCCTTCGCCTTGACGGGAGACCATGGATGTCACTTATGTGATCATCCATCTCTTATTCAGATTTAATTAATTACTATGAATCACATTCATACAATTAATTCTTCCAAGGGAATTATCAACTCTAACCATATTAGAGTATTTTTATTGGACTTAATTAACTTAATCATATTAAATTAATTATCAATCCAATTCAATCAATCAAACTTGATTGTCTTACTTGAATATATATGGTATTATTCTCAAAGTACGTATTAATTCGTATTTTAATAATTAGAAAAATACATCTTAATCCTTCGGACATTATCCCGGCCCTACCCGCTATCATGGCCAGTACCGACGGGAGTGGGATGGACCGCATACGTTGCAACCCGCTACCCCAGCGATCCCCGACTAGACACCATATCCGCCTCGGGAAAGGATAATGCCAAATTGATTAATTTGTACTTGAGATGATCATCGGTTCTTCAACCGAAATTATACCATACAGTAATCAAAACAATTTTGATTATAAGGAAATTTTCTAGACAAATTCCCAATCCTATTCAAGCAAGGAGTTTGATGATTGTAAATCCAATTATGATCTAGATCAAATCTAATAAATTAATTGGTTGAGGCCAAGTCAATTAAGGAAATAATCATCTTCCAATATTTCTCAAATATTTTCCATAATTATTTCTTGAAATTAACAATTAATTTCATTAATTGACAATCACATGGTTCTTGATTAGGACTGTAATTTCAGCAGTGACCCCTACTTACTAAAATTAGCATATCTCAATCATATTAAATACAAATTAGACAAAATCAATTTTTATAGATTGCTAATTTGATTTAGGACAGAACTCAAGTGATGTTTCACGCATTTCGAGGTAACTCTAAACAGTAATTAACTTTTTAATCACGTTCAGATCTACAGTTCTCGCAACAGTGCATACATGTTCATTAAAACAACCATATCTCGAGCATACGAAATCCGATTTACACAAACTCAGATCCTATGGTTTCCTTATTTAATTGGGAATAAAATACAAGTATTAAATTTGTGTTTAAACAATTTAAACAGTGCCGAATTTATTTACTAAATAGATCTGCGAAATCAAATGCGATAAAAACTTTCACGACCTTAACGAACCCAAGTCGTCCGCGGTTTGCGAATCATATTCGAAACCGTCGACCTAAGTCTCTGATACCACTTGAAGGATATGGTTAGATCCTCAAGCACATCACGGAAGCGTAAGCTTTGTATCGAATATGACGAGGAGCGATTAGTCGCACTAGTTGCTCGATGCAGCGGAATTTAAAAATTTTCATGCGACGAAACCACATGATCCAAGAACACTTCTCGGATCATTTCGTCTAAACCACAAACAAGTAATAGGATTACCTCTTGAAGCATGGTTGCGATCGAGTCTCTAAACGAAGAGACCTCCTGTCTCAAGTCCGATCCGACGGAGGAGACGCTTGCGAGCGTGGGGATGAACCGCGTACTTCTCGCAATCCAAGTTGATGATCCAAGCGGCAGATCTTCTAATCTCGACACACGAGATCCAACATCTTCTTCACGAGAGAGGCGCACTGAAGGAGACGGAGATCCACGAGCAGACGATCGGGCAGCATAACGACGACGCTGCGGCGATGGAGAACCTCTCTAGGGCGTCCATGGTGGACGGCCATGAGAGGGAGAGAGATGGCGTGTGGAGAGAAAGGGAGAGAGATGTTCTTCTCAAGCATTATGTGTAAAGAGAGAGCATGGGTATGCCTCTCTATTTATAGGGTTTTGGGATCCATGGATCTCAATCCATGGGACATATAAAATCAATGGATGAGATTGATTTAAGTCAATCCAATGGTCAAGATTGTTGTTGGTAAAAGCCAACAACTTGTGATTTAATTTAAATTAAATATATTTGATAAATCAAGTATATATTAATACCAAAATTAAATAAATCAAATAAGGAGTGAAATACAAAGGAGATCATCCATCCCCATAAAAGGGAGTGGACGACCACCAATCCCACAAGGGAATTGGGTGCCGCCCACCCCTTCTATATGGGGAGGGCTATCTCATGGAAATCCATGAGATTGCATATCTCCTTGTTTTTCTCTCTACTTATTTCCAACAACTATTTGTTAGGATTTTATTCATAAAAAATAATTCATAATTATATTTGAGAATATTGCAATCTTGGTATTGGAAAATTGTGAATCATATCCACAACCCAAAACAACATATAATTTACATTGTCAATTAATTACACAATATGTATCCAATACACATAGTAATTAATAAACAAATATAAATTATAATCAGCTCTCTCTAAATATTATAAATCACATTTATAATATATTATGAATAATTGGATATTGCTATCCACATTATTCTTATCCATAATAATTAAATCACATTTAATTATATTGGATAACATATTCTCATGTGCTCAAATAATATGAATCACATTCACATTATTTACATCTTTGATAATCAGATCACATTTATTTATCTAAGATAACTTTCTTTATAATAATAATCAAATTCATATTATTCATGATAATTAAATCACATTTAATCATCCATTTTCTCAATGCTCGGATACATATATCAACAATAGAATTATCCATGAACTCTTTCAAGGATAATGCGCTTTCTCCGCGAATACTTGGAGATAAGGACAGGGCGATTGTATTGTTCTACATATAGTGACATAGATATTGAGATTACATCTCAAATCCAGATCTCAGGCCTCCCATAGATGCTTGATTAAATCAAGACCGCAAATCTAATCTTCTCATTGAATCTGAATCACATTCAGATTAATATCCAACAATTGGACTAAGATCGGATTACTTCTCTACTGAGAGGAGTCACTAAAATCCAGTTCCGTTTCATCACTCCCTAGGAATGGAAACATCATGGTTATACAATCGTTTATGATCACATCACCTTCAGGCATTCCCAATAAATGTACATCCTGCATACTGGAAGTCTCAGATTAAACCCGAAGTATTAGATCCACTTTACACTGTCTACTTGGGAGTCGGTATCGATCATATACTTTTCCAAAAGCATATATCATACCTAGGTCTTGATCATATACTTTCCAAAAGTATATATCAAACCTACAAATTCAGTCAAGCTTCCAAAGCGAGACGACCATGCGCATGGAATTTGATTCTTCCCAATATCTCATGAGTGAGCTCATGTCTCATGGTTTAGTAATTGAACATGTATGATCCCTTTGAGAGATCGTATTGGTTGATGCCAAATGTACATACTCAGACATATTGGAACGCATCTGTCTCTGGTCAGAGGATGTGTGCCTATATCATGACAGCATACGATATAGGACTTTGGTTATCTCGATCTCGTTACGTCAACTCTTTGACCTAACTCATCCAACACCTCCGAATCTCTATTCCGATGCAGAGGACCTGCATCAAGAGGTCAGTCAGATATCAACCTAATTGAGATAGGATTGCCATCTCCTACTCATGTTGGAGATCATCTCTTAACAATCATTTGACGGTGCTTGATGAGTCCTCAATCTAACTCATTAGATATTCATCTAAGCACCAGCCTCTATGATTCAATAATTGAATCAACAGATGTATAATCATTAAGATGGCCATGGTACATAACCCTAATTGTACTAAGGGACCTATTATGCAAATTATGTACACTTTATTTCAGATTAAGGAGTGAATTGCAATAACATTTATTGCATAATGGCTCACCGTGGGCTCGCATGTCCAACATAGGCAGGGGAGATCAGACATCCATGGGTAGGCTACTGAGCCTGGGTTGTAGTTTTAGGATTTTTGGAATTCAGTTGAGTGAAAAAAATGCATTTTGGCCATTGAACATAGACCGAATTGCAATCCATCGTTAATTGCATAAAAAAATACTCGAAAACCTTGTCTCTGAATTATCTGAAAATTAACCCAAGGAGACAGTTTCCTCCCTGAGTTTACATTGGGCTTGTCCAAGTACAAAAATTCGACTGCTTTTTAATTGAATTGATTAGCATTAATTAAGTGATCTTTTTGATAAATTACGATTTTCCTGCCTGCAATGAAATGATACATAAAATAACTCTCACGAAATAAGTTTGGCGATTGTGTGGTTTTTCAACATCCTTACCATGATTGATCACCTCGGGTTCCATCCTTTTTCATTCACATCTCTCTACTTAGGCTATTTCTCAACCTAACTATAGGGGGACATGACTCACGTGATTCTTCTATCTCTTTCTTTAACTCATCTCACAACTATCTCCATTGTCTTTTTCTTGTACTTAGGTTATTTATAACCTAAGTATAGGGGTAACACTTAGTCAGTTCCCATATATTCCCATGTAATTAGTGTGATCTATGTCTTCATATAACTTTGTGTTATGAGGACATATCTGATAAATCTTCATTTCGTTATCTTTATTCTATAGCGTTGGCCATAAAAACCTAGCTAAATGCATGTAAATAGCATTATCATGTACAAATTAACATACATTATTTATTCCATTTATTATATATAAATATAGCTTTTAATGCCAAAATTATAGAATAAAGAAAAGAAAAAGAAAAAGAAAAAAATGCCAAAGGTATTTTATGACTCTAAACCTCGAGACCTTGGCATCTTGATGACTGGGTCGACAAGGAATAAAGTAAGGGGAGATAAAGGTCAAAAACACAATAAAAATTCCAATTTAATTTACTAAATAATTCATTTTTTGGGACCCTTTTTATTCTTAATTATTTATATCACAATTAAAAAACTTTATACATGAAATTGTAGATAATAATATATAGAAAAATACCAAATTGACTTCATACAAAAATAATATACAGTGTACTTTTTATACTTGAAATAAAAAGCCAAAATCCAAACTTCCCAGACCCATATATTTTCCAAATGAACTCAAAATATATCAAAATCAATTGAATTGCATAGAACTTTTAAAAAGCTATTTAATGAAAGTGGTTTCATTTAATTTGGAGTTAAGGTGTAAATGTTAAGTTTTGGAGCCCTATTGTATAATATACTTGAATAGAATTTCATTTTAATTTTTCTTTATTATTTTATAATTTTATATTTTTATAATTTTAAATAGTATTTATAGTATATGTACATATTTATAAGATAAGAAAACATTAAATAAAATATTATACAAAAATACATAGATGAAATACATATACATATACCTATATAATATACATCACTATTTACTTAAGTGTACATATGATATCAGAAAAATATAACAAAAATATATTTGTGTATATAATAATAAGTTATACATATATAAATATGAAAAAAAATTAAAATCAAATATTAAAAATAAAAAATACCCAAAATATAAATGTTTATACCGATAAATATACCCTTAAAAAGTAACTCATAATAAATAAGCCCACAAAAATAAATAAAAATCATATTAAAATACTACAAGAAATAATAATTTTTTTAACAACTTTTATTGAATTAATTTATATATTATTTTATTTTTATATATTTCTATTTTCCAATCGATATCTTCTAGTGGTCCAACAAGACCAATAGAGGAGTCCCTACTTTTGACTTGTGTCAACTATACTAACTCGGGCCTAGCACTATCAGGAGTAGTTGACCTGTCTTTTTCTCGATTTTCTATATCATGATATAAGGATAGGGAAGGATAGATCTCTTCATAGATTTTGACAACTATTCATCCATAATCTTCGTCGACTCCTCTCCTAAGGATATGCATCATTGACGCACCCGTGATCCCTAGTCGAAGCCCTCCTGTACATCAACTTGTACATAACACCTCCCTCTGTCATTCTTTGTTTTTGATTCCGGTTAGCGCAGATTTTCCCCCTCAAATGGTACCCTATGTCTAGATCCTCGTGATAGGAGGCTGGGCCGGCCTTTCTTGCAGCAAGGAAGGTAGTGCCGAGGGTGTTCCCAGCCATCTCTAGTAACCTTGGCCATGAGGTCCGATCTTGGGGCTCTTAGCCGCTCGAGGTATTTTTCTCTGCTCCTTAGTTAGTTGAAATTCTTAGGATTGTTTTTATGCATTTTATTGTCATTTAGTTACTACTTATCCTAGGATTGGGTCTTAAGCCCTCGTCAGAGCTCTTAAGCTCTAGCCACTCCGTTCCATCGTAGCACTGTTGCATCCCCTGCACCACCCATTTTCACCTAATAAGACACAAAAGACCTCCTATTTTGTGTGCTTGAGATTCCTGTGCAGGTCTCATGAGTCCTTCTTGGATGTGATTTTGGTCAACTTGAAGATAGTGCAGGTGCCTGAGCTTCCTCGACCACCACGGACCACTCTGGCGATTCCCGAACTTCTTCAGCACTACCAGCAGCCGTAGGAAGCTTCCAACTCCATTTTGCGCCCCTTGGATCAGCTCTAGGTGGTCGAAGCAGCCCTGAATCAGCGATCGAAGCTGGCCTTCAGCCATGTTCTTCCTTGTTCTTCCTGGGGGTCCAGAGCCATCGGATCGAGCCTCGTATCCAGAAGTTACAGTCGTCGTTCAATAAAGCCCGCCTCGACCATTCATTCCATTTGTGAGATCTAATCTCCACCATTGATCATTGAACTAGCATCGCGCATCCTCCGCACGACGTGTGGCAAGTGACACGCCCACAACCGTCGGATCTGGCACCTTAGGGGGTAAAATGCATGCCATATCCCTGACTTTTATAGCTTTATTATTTAGTCTTGGAATTTATTTTCGTAGTTTAAAACTTTTGTAACTTTGCATTGGAAACCTTGTACTTTCTTGTATTTGCTTTTGGGTCCAGTCCACGTCACCTCACGTGCGATCCCACATGAGGTGAAAATTTTGCATAAATACCCTTGAGTTATTTGTATTTCAATTCAGTCCAGTGACTTTAAATATTAGGTAAATTATTTTGGGTAATTTGCATTGTAGCCCTCGTATTTAATTTTAATTGCAAAAATACCATTTCTAGTACTTGTATTTTTGTTTTGTTTTTTATTTACTAAAATTTTCTTTCTATTTTTTAATTTTCTTTATATTATATATCATATATTAAAATTCATTTGGAGAACTTTTGAATTTATTTGCTATTTTTAATCTTCAAATCAATTCTACCCATTTATTTAATCCTTAATTTGAGATTATTTTTACTTTAAAAATATAAAAAATTAGAAAAAAATATCAAAAAATCACAAAAAGTAGTAAAAAAATATTTAAAATGCAAGAACATTTTATTTATAGTATTTTGAATATTTTTAATAGTATCTATAGTTGTATTACTTTATATTATATATAGCTTTATATATTCCTATATTATAAATTTTAAAAGAAAGGGATTTTATCAATTGTGCCCCTCCGAGATATCACAATATCAGTTATGCCCCTATCTTTTTAGTAATATCAGTTGTGCCCCCGACTTCTTACCAATATTTCACTTGTGCCCTTCAGAGGGGCATAACTGATAATAATCTTTTATCAGTTATGCCCCTCTGAGGAGCACAAGTGAAATATTGGCAAGAAGTCGGGGGCACAACTGATATTACCGAAAAGATAGGGGCATAACTGATATTGCGATATCTCGGAGGGGCACAACTGATAAAAACCCTAAAAGAAAAAAGAAATTAAAAAACAGAAAATATAAAAAGAAAAAAATTAAAAAATTAAAATCAATAAAAAATATAAAAATTTAAAATCCATAAAAAATAAAAAAGCCCATGCCAAAAACACATAAACAAGATAAACACAAATTTTGGATTTCATTTCCCTCAGTCTACCGTTACTCCCTTTGTTTGACACTCTACACATACTTACTCATACACACATTTGTAGAGTTATAATAAATTTTAACTCCACATCTTATTTTTCATTGTTTAATTTATATTATGGGTTAATTGTTGAATTATTAGGTTTCGTGAGTGGTCGCTTCGACGACTGTTGATCTACCTTGCGAATTAATGAGACCTCTGCAAAATGCTAGTTTTTAAATGGCATCGTTACCGCGAAGCATCATCAATTAGAATGGATTTCTTCATTTTACCTTCTTGTCTCTTTTGTCTATAGTTTTTCTTTATTTATTTTCTATTTTATTTGATATTATTTTGTGAATTGTCTCACCATCTTCTTTGTTTACTTTGTTGCGAGGGACTGCGGACTGAGGGAGGCTCCCCTAGGAGCACATGTACACCACATGAAGTGGAGCTGACTGTTCTACACTAGCCGATAAGAGAGCATATCAAAGGAATACTTGGAGGAATTTTAAAGACAATTATATTTTATTTTTATTTGTATTTTATAGTGTGAGAGAGACATAATTTGTAATAACTTGGACTATTTAGGACTCTAACACTTCACGAGGTCCAATGCCCGAGAGATTGTTTGCTCGGGGGCCTCATCAGTTGTTATCGTGTTTTCATCACCTTTATTTTTCTTTATTTCACAATTTTATTTTTATTTATTTTGTGTGATTGAGCATTAGATTAGGATTTGTTTTGATGCATGTACCTATAGATTCGTTTTTGGACTTAGTCAAATTTAAATTTCTTCTTATTTAGTTTTGGAATCGAGCAGACTCTACACAGCACTTGTAGGACCCATTGTGGAGAGCATTGAAGAGCTCTGTAAGACTGGACTATTGGGTTCCATATTTGAGTGATTAGCATTTATGCTTCACAATAATAGCAGGTACTATTCTGGGGTGATTTCATCAGTTTGCATTTCATATAGATAATTTTCAATTATGCTTAACATCCTTGCATGAAGAGAGTTGGAGGCAAGGTGAGCATTTCTGATTAGCATTCATCATCGATTTTGCTTGCATTGCTTTTCCACTCTCTCTCTAATTTTGACCACATAGGATATAAAAATAATTGACTCCTCATTTGGCTCATGCATTCTCATTAAAATACAAAATGTGATAATCAATAAAATTGGGACTGCTAAGATTACTCGACCCTAAAATTAAAAAGAAAAAGTCATTATCTTGGGGAGAGTAACCCCCTCATTGTATGTGCATTTTATTTTGATACATACACACTAAGGAGTAGTGCCCCAATCCCAGGCCTTCCGATGTGATTTTATAAATTTGTGAAATTTACCTAACTCGAAATTTTAAAAAGATAAAAAGATCGAGCTTTCATGGTCCTCATTGTGTTGAGTAGGCGAATTGAGGGTTTTGTTTTGTATATTTGTTTGTGATTGTTTGTGTGGATACTAGATCTTCTCTACTCATCTGCACCTTTTTCTCACATATACTGATATGGCCTCTGTGTTCTCCCGATCATTTTATTTTGTTTCGTAGATGACCAACTAGAGTGATTTTGATCCGGACTTTGCGGATCCCTCATACCCTCCAGCCGGTCCACCTCCCTTTTTCTAAGAGGACTTTCCTCCCGACTCTTCATTTTGTACATATACACCCAACCCACTATTTCAGGCATAAGAATTTTACCCACCACCTCCATCCCCACATGTCCCATGATCTCACTCACCCAATACTGAGATTTTGGAGTCACCTCTCATGAAGACCTCTCTTGAGTACATGACCCTATTAGTGGATCAAATGAATTCGAGGATAGATGACCTCCCTGGCCTCAATAAGATCCACGTTGATGTTTCATCTTCTGGATATATGGATTCATTTGAAGACACTCATGAGAAGTTACAATCACCCAAAATATAAAAAATGAGAAAAACCCAAAAAATACAAAAATATTTCAGGAGACACACGGTTGAGTCAGCCTGTGATTAGAGGGCACACCTACCAGCACATTTGACCACACACACTCACACCACAGTTCTTACCTTTGACCCTTAGGATGACACTGTACAGACTTCTCTTTGTCATCCTTGTGTAGATGACGGTTCCGATCTCTTCCCTTGTATAGAAGTGATCCAAAATCTTAAAAAATGTTGACTAAACGTGAGGTAGTGGTAGTTGTTCATGAGGTTATTGAGGCCCCACTTTGGCAGGTCATGACCCAATTATCAACTACTAAACCCAAGAAGAGAAAGCGAAGGAGGATATCTAAGAATCACATTTTGACCATAGCCACTGCCTACACCGTCACTTAGCATCCACATATTAGGAAAGGGAACACTGTCACATCTCTTATGAGTTGTACCATCTCCGACTATTATTGTGATAACTATCTCCTTGACGGTGATGCTTCAATCAATATAATACCCTTCTCGTTGGTACATTCTCTTCACTTAGGGCATCTAAATAAACCAGGATGATTTATCAATTTGTTGATGGATCAATAAAGAGGCCGAGGGGTATTCTAGAGAACGTTGTCATTCAAATTCAGGGCATGAGCTTGAATGTTGACTTTGTCATATTGCCCATGGAAACCTCCGCCCCTATAGAGCATCCTCCTATCATCTTAAGACATCTTTTTCTCGACTCTGCAAAAGCCGTTATTGATTATGGATCTGGAGATATTAGCTTCCATTCTAATGTCAGGAGTGATGTGTTGATCATTGCACCCACTGCTATCCAGAAACCCGTATCTCATGAGATTGTGCCAGTGTTTGCTGACCCTGAGGACTATGACCTAACTGTTGATATCAGGGAGATTTGCTTCATGATGGTTGAGATTGAGACCCACGGATTCCTCTTTGGTGAGGAGGACTCGAAAAGCATAGACATTGGAGTTCCCCCTTCTAGTGAGCGGCGATGAATTGATGGCGTCTGCAGCATTTACACTATAGACAATCTAGAGCGGAAGATAGACATAGTAGAGACTACAAAGCCTAAAATTGACCTTATTTCATTCATCAAGTAATTTAGGCCTTCCATTGATGTCCTAGTGGAGACTTCCCAGGCCTAACACGACCACACTACTTCCATTGAATAGTTCGAGCCATTCTTCTTTAATATTGTTGAGGATCTTCACCAGGTCGATCCTAATCGATTTATGTCTAATGATGACACCAATATTGACCTACACCTTGTTTTATCCATTCCTCATCGATCACGCAAGAAGGTTCGCTTCCTACCTTCTTGATCTCTGTATATCCACCTCTTTGTATATCTGCTTCTGCTTTACCTCCTTCCATCTATCGTTTTTGCCCATCCATCTCATTCCGCGTGTTTTTCATTGCTTACGATGTACTTTGTCCTAAATATAGGGGAGGTGGATGAGTTGAGCGATCTTTCTTATTTTATTCTTTTGTTCTTTTCATTTTCAATTTTCTTTTATTTCAAAAAGGTATCACCCCTTCTTCATTGCTATACTTATGACATACTCTGTCCTAAGTATAGAGGGTGTGCACACTGAGTCATTCATTCTTTGATCCCCTCCATTGTCTCATGTCTTTTTCTTGTCTATACTTATGGATATCTTACACTAAGTATAAGGAGAGAAAATCTAAGTGTGATATGTTCATTCCTACCCTTGATCCCCCTGCATATAGGTATAGCATGCTATACTTAGGATTATTTCGTCCTAAGTATAGGGGGATGACAAACTTCTCATTCATTCATCTCTTCATTCCTCCATTCTTAGTTCGTCATTGTATTATAGACTCTTCAATACTCAGTACGAGTTACGTCTTCGCTTTTCATTTTGATCCATGAGGATGCAACTCAAGTTAAGTATAGGGGACTGTATATACTTCATATACACTTTAGCCATAACTTGAAACTTTCATATTTTTTATATTATAATTAATAAAAATTAAGACACACTAATACACAATTCTTGATATATATTGATTAATAAATCAAGTTAAAAATGTTTTTTTGCAAAATGTTTGAAAAATAGATTGAAAACCTTTTGAAATTTTTTTGAAAACGATTTGGAAAAAGTTTTGATAAATATTTTCAACCGTTGTAAAAATGTTTTATTTGTAAAATTTATTTCTTTGTTTGAAATAAAACATTTGGAAATTCTTTTTGAAAATGATTTTAAAAGATGGTTGCAAAATTATTTTGAAAATCTATCTATACTATTTAAAAAATCATTGCAAAATGATTTTCAAATTTTGTAAAATGTTTGTAAAAATTATTTATTCAATTAGTTTATAAAAATGAAGTTATAAAAATATTTGTGAAAATCTTTTCAAATTATTTTTAAAAATTGGATATGTAATAAAAATCCTTATAAAAAATATAAAATCAGTGAATTTTTAAAAACCCAACTCTTGTAAATATGAAGATGCATCCCACCTAAATATATGTACCTAGTTCTTTACCAAAACTTTTGTTTGAAAAATCTCTAAAAATTTGTAAAATTGAAAATCCCAAAAACATTTGTTAACCTTTTCAAAAATCGCATAAAATTTTGCAAAACCTTTTTCAAAAATCCATAAAAAGTTTAAATTTGAAAACTGCATCACAAAAAGATTTTTCTACATTGTGAATAGCATTTGCATTTTTTGGATTGAGTTTGATAATAAAACAAGTCTAAATAAAATTAAAAGGTTGGAGCTAAGTTGTACCTTAAATCTATTTAATCACATGAACCTTATATGAGCTAGAATTGAGGTACTTCAGGTCTAGTTGACATAATTCATTGAGATCACGAGACTTAGTTCAATGTCGTCTTCACTACCTAAGTATAGTATTTCAGAGCACACCTATTGAAGTGGTAGACCTAGCTTGTACACCTGCACTTTACACTGTCATCTTGACTGCCTTAGTTCAATGTCATCATGACTTAACTCTTGTTGATAATGACCTAGATTGTACACTTGCACTTTACACTTTGCTCTGCTCAATTGAAGTGGTAGTGGGCTGGATTTGCCAATATGAGACACAAGGCAATGGAAACATAGGAAGTCACACATTTGTGGCCATTATACCCCAACCCGATCCAATGACAATGAGGTCCAAAGATAGAAGTTGTGGGTTGATATAAAGCTTCAAATGAGGGATAGTCTACTATCTCAAGAAGAAAAAGTTCTTATGTAAATGATGTTATATATAGTATTCAAAAATTGGAAAAATAAAATAACTCAAAATAAGTGGATAGACAGGACTGAAAATAAAATGTCTGTTAGAGTCTATATATTTGTATAGTCAATAAGCATGCTTGAGTTTCAATGTCATATGTTTGTGAGCCTGCAGCCGGATGACTTGGCTATGATGTTCGAGCATCCTAGGATTGGTAGCTACATTGGGTACCATCTATTCTTCTCTCCACCCCCTCTTCTTGTGTTGGTTGTCACTTGAACTTGGAAGGGAATACCCCACTTCTCGAGGAAAGAGTTGTTGGATTGGGGAATTAGGGTCACCATGTTGGAGAAGATTGACTTTTACCGCTTCAACGGGTAGAGCTACATATCACACGCATTGTCCAAGATAGATTCATAGTCATAAGGGTTTGTGTATGAGTTGCTCTATTCTGATCTTGCTATTAAGGAGACTTGAGCAGAGTTTTGTGATTCTCGAAGGTTGCTGTATTTCAAATCCATTTCCCAATAATGTTTTGACCACCTAAAATCCAAAGGTCCAACTTAATCTCCAAACTTTGATTTTATGAAGACAACTTTGAAAATAAATTCAGTCCACTTTCTTTCTTTTTCTTTTCTTTATTTTTCTTTTTTTGCATTTATTACATAAGTTCTTGCTAGGGACTAGCAAAGGTAAGTATAGGTGGGTGATGAATCTCCATTTTATCACCTTTATTATATCATTTTGGCCTTAAAAACCCAAGCTAAATGCACGTAAATAGCATTATCTCATACAAATTAACATTATTATTTGTTCCATTTATTGTATAAAATATAGTTTTTAATGTGATAATTATAGAATAAAGAAAATAAAAGAAAAAGAATAAAATGGCAAAGGTATTTTTATGACCCTAAACCACGATACCCATGTATCTTGATGATTAGGTCGACAAGGAATAAAGTAGGGGGAGATAAAGGTCAAAAACACAATAAAACTCTTAAGTTATGTTGCCAAATGATTCATTTTTGGGACCCTTTTTATTCTTAATTATTTATACCTCAAATGTAGAATCTTTGTACATGGAAGTTGTAGATAATAATATAAAGAAAATATTAAAATTGATTTCATACAAAAATAATATACAATGCAGTTTTTACACTCTAAATAATAAGACAAAACCCAAACTTGCCAGACCCATATTTTCTCCATATGAATTCAATGTATCAAAATCACCTTTAATTATATATAAGTTTTAATAAGATATTTAATTAAGTTGGTTTCATTTAATTTTGAGTTAAGGTGTACAAGTTAGGTTTTGGACCCCTAATGTATAATATACATGAATAAAATATTCATTTTATTTATTCTTCATTATTTTTTATAATTTTATAATTTTACAATTTTGTGAAATTATTTATAGTATATGTACATATTTAAAAGAGAATAAAACCATAAATAAAATATCAAAATAAAGTACTATACAAAAATACATAGAAGAAATACCTATATAATATACATCCCTATTTATTTAAGTTTACATATGATATCCAAGAATATAACAAAGATATATTTATGAATATAAAAATGAGTTATAAAAATGAAATAAAATAATAAAACAAAAAATACAAAATAAAAAATACCAAAAATATAGATGAATATACCTATAAATATACCCATAAAAAATAACTCATAATAAATAAGCCTAAAAAAGTGAATAAAATCTTATAACTTCATTTATTATAATTTTATGCGTTTCTATTTTTCCAATTGGTTTTGTCTTCTAGTGGTCCAGTTGGACCAATAAAAGAGCCCCGATTGTTGGCTTGAGTCAACTCTTCTGACTCAGGCCTAGCCTTGTCAGGAGTAGCTGACCTACCTTCTTCTTGATTTTCTATCTCGCGATACAGTGCTCGTGGAGGATAGATCTCATCATAGATTTTGAACACTATTCATCCATGATCTTCGTCGTCTCCTCTCCTAGGGACATGCCTCATTGACACACACATGATCCCTAGTTGAAATCCTCCTATCCACTACCCTGTAGATAACATCTCCCTCCACCATTCTTCATTTTTTGGTTCCCCTTAGCTATGATTTTCCCCTTGAGTTATGCCCTAGGTCTAGAGCCTTGTTACAGGAGGCTCAGCCTGCCTTTCTTGAAGTATGGAAGACGATGCCGAGGGTGCTTCCGGCCACCTTGGCCCTGAGGTCCGATGTCGCTCCTCTAAGCCGCTCGAGTTATTTTTCTCCGCTCTTTAGTTAGATGTTGTTCTTAGGATTGTTTTTATGCATTTTATCTAGTCATTTAATTATTGTTTAGCCTAGGATTAGGCCTTACACCCTCCTTAGAGATCTTGAGCTTCGGCCACTCTGTTCCATCGTAGCACCGTCACGACCCATGTACCGCCCATTTCTGTCTAATATGACCCCAAAGACGTCCTATTTTGCGGGCTTGAGATTCCTATGTAGGTCAGAGAAGTCACAAGCATCTTGGGAGGCCATTTTGATCAACTTGTAGATAGTGTAGGTGCTTGAGCTTACTCGACCGATGTGGATCACTCGGGTGATTCTCGAACATCTTCAACAGTAGCAATAGCTGTGGGAAGCTTCCATCTCCATTTTGCAGCCCATGGAGAAGCCCAGGTGGTTGGAGCAGCCCAGGATCATAGATAGAAGTTGTCCATCAGTTGTGTTCTTCCTTATTCTTCTAAGGGGGGTCTAGAGTCGTCGGATCGAGCCTTGTCTCTAAAAGTGGCAGTTGTTGTTCGATCATGCTCTCCTCAACTGTTGATTCCATATGTGGGATCTAATCTCCATTGACGATCATCGAACTGGTATAGTGCATCCACCGTTCGATGGGTGGCTGATGACGCGCCCAGAACCGTTGGATTTGGCACCAAAGGGGGTAAATTGCATCACATACCCTTGACTTTTGTATTCTTGTAATTCATTTTCATAGTTTTAACTTTTAGTAAATTTACATTGGAACCCCCGTACTTTATTGTATTTGCTTTTAGGTCATGTCCTCATCACCTTAATTATGGTCCCACGTGAGGTGGTGATTTTGCAGAAATACCCTTGCAGGTATTTCTATTTTGATTCAATCTAGCAACTTTAAATAATAGTTATATTATTTTGGGTAATTTTCATTGTATCCCTCACATTTAATTTCGATTGCAAAAATACCCTTACTAGTACATTTATTTTTTTGATTGTTTTTCATTTATTACAATTATCATTCATGCTTAGAAAATTTTGTAAAAAATATGATTAAGTGCGCTAGATTGTAGTTTCATGTCATATTTTTAAAATATCAATAAAGGATTTTTCCTATATATTAAAAAAAGAGCATGTTTTTAGTCCGTTAATTATAAAATACCAAAAAATATAAAAATGTTTTGAAAAACTACCAAAAAATTTGTTTTGTGTATTTTATTATTTTGTAACTTCAGAATAAAAACCACTAAAAATATAAAAAGAAAAACCATAAAAATTAAAAGCTTCAAAATACTTTATGAAAATAAAAAAATTTACCAAAAATATTCATTTTTATTTTGTAATTTTCTTTATATTATATATTATTTATTAAAATTTATTTGGAGATTTTTTGACTTTATTTGTTATTTCTAATCTTCAAATCAATTCTGCCCATTTATTTAATCCTTATTTTGGGATATGTTTGATTTAAAAATATAAAAAAGGAAAATTACCAAAAAATTGACAAAAAAGTAACAAAATTATTTATAATCCAAAAATATTTTATTTCCACTATTTTAATATTCCTAATAATATTCATATTTGTATTACTTTATATTGTATGTATAGCTTTATATATTCCAAAATTATATATTTTAAAAGAAAAAGAAATCAAAAATCAAAAAATATAAAAAGAAAAAAATGACAAAATTAAAATAAATAAATAAATAAATTAAAAATCCATAAAAAATATAAAATCAATAATCCACGCCAAAAAGAAATAGACAAAAGAAACACAAATTTTGGATTTCATTTCCCAGTCTGCCATCCCGTGTTCGATACTCTACACATACTTACACCTATACACACATATAGAGAGAGTTATAATAAATTTTAACTCCACGTCTT
Organism: Ottelia alismoides; assembly: GCA_037367405.1. NCBI lineage: Eukaryota > Viridiplantae > Streptophyta > Magnoliopsida > Alismatales > Hydrocharitaceae > Ottelia > Ottelia alismoides. The sequence continues at coordinate 116,881 of JAZKJV010011533.1, forward strand.
ATTTTTTCTTGCTTGATTTATATTGTGGGTTAATTATTGAATTATTAGGGTTTCGTGGGAGGTCGCTTGGATGACTGTTGATATGCCTTGTGGATTGACATGACCTCCGCAAAACTTGACTTTTCAATAGCACAAGCATAGTATGGGGGTGTACTGTTTATATTTCATATATACATTAACCATAGCTTGTATTGTTTTTAAAAAAAGTCTAAGGGTAAAGTAACTTTTGAAGTGATGTTGTAAAACTATTTGTAAAATGGTTTGGAAAATTTTATACCGATGGGAAGTTGATTAAAAAATGTTTTACAATGGTTTGTAAAAAAGAGGATTTTACTTGTTTTGAAAGTCATTTGTAAAATATATATTTATGAGGCATGCTTGTAAAATGTTTTCAAGATGGAATTAGATACTGGAACAGGAAGAATCTCAATCCTGAGGAGCTCAATATTAAGTAGGTAAGATGCTAAGAAGCTTGAAGAAGTTCAAGGCTAATGAACTCCAGTTCAAGCTCAAGGAAGGGTCTTAAGATCAAGAAGAAGATGAAGTATTTTCTTTTATTGAATCTTACATTCTGTAATTGTCATAGATTGTAAAAGACATCAAATCATACATATTGCATTTCAACCCTTTGACTTTGACTTTCAGATCAAAAAGTCAACCTAATTGATTGATCAACCTTGTTTCATGATCAATCATTATTTGGATTGCAATGGCTATACCTCTGATTGATCCTATTTTATTTTCGATCAATCATCACTTGATTTCGATTGATCACCTTTATCCTCATGATCGGTCATTTTATTCTGATCAATCATCCTTTCTATCATGATCGATCATATTCCATTTCAAAAGATTTTTGAAGGCTCATTCCTGATTTATTTACGTTGCCTAATTTTTTAGAGCCAACATGTATGGACTCTAAGACGTATAAATAGGACCTCTTACCTCATTCTACAATACATAACAAAGAATAACAAGCTCTCATCTCTCTCCTTTTCCCTCTATATTGTGAGAGAATGATTCTAGAGCTATTTTGTATTGCATTCTTCATTTCAACAGCTTTAGTTCTCTATCTTAATTCTTACGAGCACAGTCCTCGCTCTTTTAGAATGTTTTAGTTTTTCCTCATATTTGTTATTGCATATTTATTATAATATTGAGGTTGTTAGGATTATTTCTTGTATACAGTTGAGTTGACCGTGTAATCACCTCATGTTGTAATACAGTTGAGTTTTCTACATAAACAACTCTGTTTAGTGGTAAGACCCGTGTGGGTTAGGTTGAAAAGCTCGAGTCTCCTAGGTCATGGATTTTAGACAGGAGGGTCTCCACATTAAATACATGTGCACTTGTAGTTTGCTTGTTTATATTGCGATTAAAAGTGCTATGTGACATTGTTCTTGTTTGAGTTTATAATTTGCAGTGATCTAGATCATTCAGTCGATCAACTAGCACCAATAGACTGATGTCCATGAGGGACATAGAAACCAACATTTTTTGTAGGTAATCTTTGGTTCAAACAAGATCGAGGGAGCCATCTGGAGAGAAAAAGAAGAGGAGTCTACATCCTAGAACTTGAAGTGACTCAAACCTAGAGCATAACCACCAAAATCTGCCTCGATAGCCTTATCGACAAGTTAGCTACGTAAAAACCGTTCTAGCCAAGCTCCACATCAGTCCACCTATACATAGAGAAATTTCGAGCCCTAAGAATCAACATAAATCCAAGCGAGCCAAGACCAGGCCTCAACCCTTGTCCGACCTCCATTGTTGCACTCAACGAACTTGTTACCATCGTGTCCATGACCTAACTTATCATCGACCCAAGTTCTTGGTGGAGAATGATGAGTCGATGGGTTGGTTTGTGGATCAGGTACTGACGGAGGACATGCCAGTGTTCATATTCGTGGAGGATGATGATGGGTTGTTTGGAAACGGTCTCGAGTGAGGTGAGAGTCAAAGAAAGATTTATTGTAGGCGTCAAGAGAGGTGAGGTGACAGAGGACAGAGGGGAAGGAGGGAAGGGTCTTGTGAGGGAATTTCGAGAGAGGTTGAGGTGGTAGAGGGAGGGGACGTAGATGAAAGAGGAGGGGAGGGCTAGTCAGGGAGTTGCGGTGGAAGACTATGGGGGAGAGGTAACTTAGCTGATTTTTTCTTAAACATTACCAAGGGCATTTTTGTCATTCGAGCCCAAAAGATAACGGCGATCTCCCATTCATGTTAATGGAAGATCATATTGTTACATGTTCAATAGATAAAGTAGCACATTGGTACTTTTAGAAGTTTAGGCATGACATTAAAATTGGTTGTATAGTTTAAGATCTTTTGTGTAATTTGCTTTTAGAAAAAAAATAACTTTTTTAACGCAACAGTTACTCAATATAGAATTGATCTTTAATGTTATAACAACAAATACATTATTCATTATAATTTGAAATATATAATTGATTTTGCAAGGAATATTATTTGTAGTTGTATATTTCTGACAATCTTCTATGGTATGCCTGGCCATAGTACACAGACTAGTATTATTATGTAGCATCTAAATATTAAGAAAGATCAGAAAGAGAAATTTACCACATTCCCTCCCGATGCACAAACCAGGATACTATTTAACCTGGGGTATTTCATATATGTACAAGAACCAGTTGAACTAGTGTAAAACCTGTGCGTTGCACTGGGAGCTATATTTTTTAAGGTCTAGTGCAATGATGAATGGAAATGAGTTGATTTAAATTGTTGTGCTTGCTTTAAAGAATGAGAAATTTAGAAAATAAATTGAAGGTACCAGCATAAGATTTCAACAACCTTCTCAAAGTCTAATCTATCAAATAGGAAAACAGAGAATCTCATTGTTGACGATGTGTATGAACATATAAAAAATGTATATGATTATATAGGATATGCTAAAGATATATAAAGAAAAATGAAGTTGTGTCATGTCAATACCTTGATAAGTGGATATTGATAAATGAGAATAGAAAGAGAAATTTGAAATAGCCTCATAAAGATATCCATAACAGGGCAAACATAATAGATGGACTGGGGCATTGAAGATAGAGCTCTAATATTTTCTTCCTCGACATCAAAGAGCAAAAATCATTCCCCATATTCCATTTATCAACACAAAATATATAAAAACTCAGGAAAATCCCATGCAATCATAATTCTCAAATCTATTCCCAAGTATTTATATCTTAGTTTCAATAAAAAAGAATTATCTATGCTTATCAGAGATTGTGATTGCTCACCTAAATTTCTCAAAATAATAATATATTAATCATAGACTACATAAGATTGCGAGCATGAGTTGGTGGTCGACGTTCGCTGTCCAAATCACATATTCACTCACAACTAAACACTACAACCTGCCCAAAGAAAGTAAACCTAAAAGTTTCTCAAAATCAAAGTTGAATATATGAAATAAGGAAGATATCAATGATGTACCGACTCTCGGATGTATTGCTAAACCATACCGAAAGAGGGAAAATCTAAAATCTGTCCAAAATTGAAGTGGTTTTGGAGGAGTTGGTCTCAATAGTGATTTCAGATGGGCTCTTGTGTGGTTAGTCGATGAATCTCCTTGCCAAAAGACCAAACAAACATATCAGTGACTGTGTACACCAATCCTTGGAGGAGTTGTCATCCCAATGTCCTCTATTGCTAGTAATCTTGTGATTCTTGCAGTCGGAATCGACTAAACCCGTCTCAGGTGGAGGCAAAGAGGGGCTTTGTGTCGATCCATGTCGACGGAGTATCAGACAGAGGAAGTTTACGATTTAGGAATTCACCATAAAGAAGAATCTAGAACAAATCAAATAAACAAAGATGTACATCGACGATAGAGGACCTTAGAGGAGTTGTCGGTCTGAGCTCTCTGATCGACCACACTCCTGTGATTCTCGTAGGGTGCATTCCGAAGGAGAATCAAAAGGAAGTTTAGGTTTTAAGATTATAAAAAAAGGACGAAAAAAGTAAGTAACCCTCATTTTTTGATCATCGAACACCTCCACTGCAATCCATTCCTAACGTGTCAGTATTAAAAAAGGTACATGGCACATGTTAGAGGAAGCACATGATATGGCATCTCCTGAAAATTTCCACCGTACACATTATAAGAATGTCATGTTTACATTGAAATAAAACATACAAAATATCAACCAACCACTAGATATGAAAACTGATCAGATACATATATAATTTGGATATCCATTAAGAAAACCATATCTTTAAAAATACGGATATGAATTCGAATAGGATATTTACCAAATCGTAATACGTATCGAATAAAAGTGGACCCAAATACGGATTGAATAAAGAGCCAATCCAAATATGAATCAAATAAAAAGTGAATACAAATATGGATCCAATAAACATAAAATCCGAATATGGACCTATTAAAGTCCACACATGGATACGGATTATTTTTTTATCAAAGTTCATAATTATTTTAAAAAAATGACAATAGAAAATAAATAAGCAGCATCATAATAAAAGTGAGCGTCGAGATGACATGTATTCTTTATCCTTAACAAAAAGAGGGATAGAGTTTTATAACTTTTGTTCGTGCCAATCCCAAAATAAATGAAAATTTATTAATATCATTGATATAGTGTATTATATAAGAGTTTAATGGGGATGCCCCTTGCGGACAACCAACATTGCTGCCCCCGCGCCGTTTTCGGCGCTTTTTTATTTTTTTTAAATATCGCCATGTATATTCATCCCTATATTCCTCCTATATGCGATTCGAATTTCGTCAGAAACAGAGACTCCTATGGCCTCCATTGAGACAGTTATTTTTTAACGGTAACAGGATTTTTTAAATCGACACCATCTCGATGGAGGCCGTAGGAGTCTCCGTTTCTGACGAAATTCGAATGGCATATATGAGGGATATATGGATGAATATACACGGTAATAATTTCAAAAAAAATAAAAAAGTGCCGAAAACCGTGCGGGGCAGCCATTGTTGACTGCCCGCAAGGGGCAGCCCCATTAAACTCATTATATAATATATAAAAATACTAATATAATAACATGACCTGTATCTTATATTACGTTAACTAACATATAAAATAATATTAAATATTGTACTCGGATATCCGGATCTAGATCCGAATATTCAAGCCATTACTGTATCCATATCCACATCCGAAAATTTTTTACAACCCATATCCGTGTTCGATTCATATTCGATTAATATTCGGATACGGATATCCGTATCTGATAATTTTTCGAATATGATAAACATATATTCACATATATCCGTATCGATTTTCATCCTTACCAACCAATCACATAGGGGTAATGATACCTAATATATAATCTAATATATATAAATATATATAAACAAAACATTTGCAATATCAACAAAAATAATGCTACAGGGCCGTGAACAGTGCCATGTCCACGGCCCTTAATATAGTGAATAAGATGCCGTTTTATTATGTTAAAATGTTTTTTTACTACGTGGGGTTCACTCTCGTCTGAGCTGTGATCCTCCAATACGGAGGTTGGGACGATTTTTCTCCTTCTTAATAGTAATTGTTTGGTAATGATTGGGAGCTGGAGTTCTGATTGTGATGTTAGACGGACACTGGACAATATTTATAGAGGAGTTCGTAGCTTTCACGGAACCCCAATTTATTAAATAGATTTCTGCAATTATATCCTTTCAGATTTTTGAATTAGCATCTATATCTATAAGTTTTTTGCAATTACATTTGTACACTTAGAGTGATACTTTACTGCAGAAGTAACTTATCTATTGGCACAAGTGTAACACAGAACGACACTGCCGTATAATTTATAACACAATATTGGCACAAGTCTAATTCCAATAAAGTAAGATATCCAAGTGTTCTTTGAAAAATGGAAAATGACAAAAGTGTCAAAATCCCTTTATGAAAATATGATCTATATGAATACCACCGTATTTTTTGTATCAACCAGCATCATGTGGATGACTACTTGAACTTAAGAGATGATTTTCTAAAATCTACGAACACTAACTAAAAAAACTTCAGAATTTACTATGAAATTACCATAATGCAGTGTGTGAAATTCGTACTGGGGCCACATTGTTTGTAGGGCAATGGATCGATTACTAACTTTGCTATGTACGGACTCAAAAATAGAAGTAGCAAATTTGCTCGCAGCTGAAATCTTTTTGGCATGTCTCCAACTGAGAATCCTATATCACATTAATTATTTATATAACATGGAACTAATTGATAGGTAACCTAATCAAATTTAAAAGGTGTTGCTGATCGAGAAGGTATGAGGAAAATTCAAGAACAAAAGGTAGACAAAAGAGATTAAGCTAATAGCCAGGTAGAGATTGACTTTGTAACAATCGTGACATGAGCCCTTAGCGAGCCATTATGCAGTAAATCTCATTGTGAATTATATAATTTCATCTTACGAGGAATAAATCATAATTATGGATTTCATTAATAGGGTTCCTATGTACAAAATTAGGATATGTACCATGTCCATCTTAATATCATACATATGTTGATCTAAAAAGTTAGATCATAGTGGCTGATGCTGGATTGTAGATCTAAAGAGTTAGATCAAGGATACAACCGCCATCCTCAATTGATACTTAAGAAGGATCTTTGTCTGAGAAGAGATGGCAATTTTATCTAAAGACTACTATCCTACGGACATTCTTAATATAGGTCAGATGAGTCAAGTAAAATTTAATTTGACAAGATCGAGATGCTAAAGACATGTATCATAAATTATCACGAACAAGCACATCCTTTTACCATAGACAAATATATATCAATATCTTTGAATATATATATATATATATATATATATATATATATATTTGGAAGATCAATAAGTTGATATCCTAACAAGTCTATATACAGTGACTGGTGTGCATAGAAGGAAGTATGAGATGTCTAATCTTTCAAAGGTAACATACAAGTTCATACTTATCTAACTGGAAGACAACAACTAACTCATGAGACATTAAGGTGAAGATAAATTCCAGTTGTGGTTATCATATTTTGGAAACAAGATACAATTCGAGAATGTTAATACATGCTTTTGAAAGCATATGGTTTATATTGAAGCCCAATGACCAATTGAAAAATCTATTGATAAATCATATAAGGAGACAACCAAATATGGGATTGAACTTCGGGTTATCAAAAGTCTTCTAGTATTTAGGATGCATGAGTATTAGGAATGCTTGGGTTCGTTGCGATCATAATAGATTTTAACCATGACATTTCCATTCCAAGAGAACATCGAAACTGGATTTTTACTAACTCTACTTTCAGCCTAAATGAATGAGAATCAATTGGCTTACGTCGCAAATTATTAGACCGTATCCTATGTCCAAAGAGTTGAAAGTTGACTAAAAAATAAATTTGCGAAGGTTCTGCCTTTGGTGTCCTCTATATGCTTTAGCTTTCAATAAAAAGTCCAAGTTTATGGGATCCCTCAAACTGGAAGAAAACAAACGTGTCAAAGATAATATAAAAAATGGTGAAAACTAAAATGACTGAAAATAAATAAATGCTTGAAAAAATAACCATAAAAAAATAAAAGTGAAGAAATCTCAAGGTTAGATTACCCGAGGCATGGAAAACCTAACAATAAGTTGTCTAGAATATTATCCTGGGTCGTGCCTCCCTTGCAACATCACCATTTGAAAAGTTTCCTTCCATTGATTTTAGTATTAGGGAATGAAGTGTGGTATTATATATAAGCAACTGACTAAAAACACACAAATAATGTCAAATCAATGAAATATGCAACAATATATTTTTATCCTGGGCAAGCCAAAGATTGACACTAGGAGGAAGATATTGTATTTGTAATCAATTCCACAAAATAAAGATTAGAGTGTTCACCTAGTTTTTTTTTATTTTTTTAATGCAAGATTAAAATGCATTGCAAACAAAATGCTCAGACAAGTCGGTTTCGTAAGGAGAATAGGCACATCTTAGCCAATTTAATTTTAATCCAATTCAACTTAGCCTATTTCTAATTTTTCTGTAAACCTTTATTAAATAAGACATGCAAAAGCATGTTTTTAGGGATTCTTAATAAATAAGAAAAGTAAAAACTAAAGAAAGGAAACAAATATATATAGTATATACAAAGTCAAACATTTCATTTTCTATGGCTATAACATTTTTTATTTTAGTTTTAATGTATTTTATTAAAACATAAAGAAAAGAAAAGAAATTAAAAAGATGTATTTATGCGTATAAAAAAATATATCAAGCTATTTTTACACCAAAAACTCAAAAACATAGAAAGTTACCTTCTTGACCCTGCATTCTTTGTACTTATCACTTAAACCCCAACTCAACTCTTATGCTACATACCCTGATGTCTCAAATCCATTTTGATCGTTACATCATCTAACAGATTCGGTTAAAAATTGTTAAATATGCCCCTCTTGTTTATAGCTAACACATGCCATTCCTCTTCCTCCACCTCCTCCCTTTCGCTCCTGCACCCCCCCTACTTACTGGCATGTTGTTTATTGTGGAGCACACTTATCCGCACTCCTCCATCTACCGTCTGATGCCTTGAGCAGCAAATACCCATGCTCTCGTAGCCATTGCCTCTCAAAGGTCTCCCACTGATATACCTGAACCCATGCGAAGTCACCACCAGCAGCTCCTATCCTTGACTTCTCACTGTGGGGTACATAATGAATCCCTGATTCTCGCTCTTTATTCTTTTGTTTTAGATTTATCTTGACAAACCACCATGTAAATAGATGTAAATACAATAAGTTAGGATTATGCATGCATTTGTTAACTGTACATAATTGGCATGTATTTATGCAAAAATAAAAGTATAAATAAAAAGAAAAATGAAGGAGGTATTTAGAATAAATATAGAGTGACCCGAACCCCAAGAGAAGGTCAAGCATTGGCCTGATCGCCAAGTAAAATAAGTAGAGGGAGATAGGGCCTACTCTATACTGTACATATTATTTATACAATTAAATAATTATTCTGGACAAAATAAAAATAAAATATTCTTTTTACCTCCTTGTTTATAATCTTAAAATAAAACAAAAATCAATAAAATAAAATAAAATTTTAAAATAAAAGTTTCTCCCACTTGTACAAAATACATGTAGATATACTTCACTCTCTATTTATTGTATACGTATAAATAAATAACAAAAATAAAATAAAAATTATTTTATACTCTAAAAATTATGTGGTAATAAATAAAATATAAAAAGTGGAGTATTTATGTAAACATAAAAATATAAAAATAATTGTACAAATACACAAGTATATTATACATGTATATAATACATTATACTATACAAGTATTGATTTGATTTTCATATAAATAAATAAAAATTACAGAAATAGTTTGAAAAATAACAAATATTTTTCATTTTATACACTTTTTGATTTAAAATCATTATTTTTTTATTGAATTTATATCTGATTGGTCCACGTCACTTTGTTGACTCGGGTCAACGCCCTCTTCCATGCTTAACTCGGCCCGCTCTCGTTCACCAGATCGATTTCTCTCAATTCTTCCAATCGGATCACACATCCCTTTGCCTCAATTCTTTGCCCGTGGCCTCTCCTTAGATCCAAGACCTTCGCAAATCCTTAGGAAGGTGTGGATCTTCCTATGGTTGCGTGCCTTCGCCGAATCTTCCAGCCTCCTGGGAACCCTTTAAATCATCTCCTCCGCCTCCTCGGAGTGACATCTCGTGCCTCGCGCCTCCCTTCAGCCCTAGCCACCTCCGGCTGAGTGACAACTTCCAGAGGGACCATTCGGATCGAAGTTTGGAGGAGCAGCCACGCTGCTCAGCCTCGTGGTCGACGTGCGCCATCGCGATAATCCTCCTGGACTTACACAGCTTGGTAAAGGCCACTATCTCGCCGACCACCTCCGCCTGAAGATCGAGAGTTCGCCTAGAACCTCAGCTACGCCCCCATTTTCCAATTCATTCCTGTCACTTCATCTTACACCGTCGCACCTCTGCCTGCTTCGACTAGTGAGTTGGAGCACTCACATCCGAACCTTCCCGCTCTGATAAACTCTCTGCTTCGCCATCCATCTTCCACGTAGCTTGATCACCCTTAGGCACGACCATCAGGTCGAGATTAAGGACCAGATCTCCTCCCTCATGATTACCAGAGATCGAACCTCGCCCGACGTCGCTTCTTTTCATTTCTTCTCAAATAACCTCGACCGGAGCTTCGCCTTGAGTCAAGATTTCCTCCGCAGGTGTTTGCGCACACAAGGATCCCAGTTCTATCCACTAGTGGGTTCACAGGAGAGATCTAGGTCCACCTTCAACGCCACGTACATCCGGCCAGCAGCTCCCCAATCGTACCCGTCAAGTCGACGCGGGGGACATCTACGATTGTTCCAGACTCTCCCGATCGATCATCGGAGCTGCAGATACCTTCCGAGGCTTTGGTGAAGTTCGTCGGGGCCTGTTCTTCCAGACCCCTTCAACTCTGTCAGATCAGCCTTAGTCCACTAGATAATCACAGCCGCCGACCGTCGCAACCTTTGGGGTCGTTGGATCTGAAGCCTGACGCATCTTCTCCCCACGTCCTCGACATTCTCTAGGGCGTCAGATCTGGCACATCAGAGGATCTGAGCCGCACATCCACGCATCCCCCACACGCACACCATACGCGCCCGTCGAGGGTATATTGCTTATTTTCCCTCTGGTTTTCATGCTTTATTTTCTAGTTTGATAAATAAAGTTGTAGTTTGAACTTTTTGCATAATAGCCCATGATGTTTCCAGTATTTGCACTTTAGTCCTCCAAATCTGAAAACACATGCACACTCACGTGCCTTTATGGTGTTTTTGCATGTTTTATCCTGTACGTTCTGATGGTTACCATTTCAATGAAATATTTTCTATATTTGAATTTATGCCCACGTACGTGGTGATTTGAGCATGTGCGCTAATTTCGTGGGCTTTTTGCACTACTACCCATGGACTTTTGTTATGTGTTGTTGTTTAGTCTGGAAAATTTAGGATATTTGCAGATAGGTCCCTACAACTTGCGTGTCTTGTTTTTAGATCAAATAATTATTGAATCTACTCCAAACATTCCTCAAATTATCATTATCTCCTGCTAATGTGTAATATTTTTAGTAATATTTGTAACTCGATTTGATTTTTATTGATATTTTCTAAAAATTAAAAATCCCAAAAAACATGTCTGTCTATTTTATAAAATACGAAAGAAATATAAAAATACCCTAAAAAATTCCTTAAAATTCTGTATGTTTGTTTTAGTGTGTTTTCACTCTAGTACCAATTTTGTTCCATTATCTTTTAAAAAACCCTAAATTTCTCAAAAGACTAAAAATCTTATAAAAATTCTTAAAAAATCTAAAAAACTCAAAAAATGTGATTTCAGTTTCTGTAATTAGGTCTTTTATTTAATTTACCATAAAAATAGCAACTAGGACTTTTGGGCAATTTTACCTTTTTAATTTTGCCTTTTGGTTAGGGTCGAACAATGTGTTTCTGTTAGTGTTTATTTCATTTTTATAAAACCATATAAAATATGAAAAATACCATAAAATCACCAAAAATACTTGTTATTTTAAAAATATAAAAATATTTTTATTTCTAATTTTCTAGCACTTTTAGTCTTAATAAAAATTGTTGAAGTTTAGTTTTCTTTGTCTTTTTATTTATTTTCTTATTAGGAAATATAAAAAAATTTGCAACTTAAAAACTACAAAGAAATTGCCTTCCCTTTCCTGATTCTCGACTACTTCATAGGCATTGCCCGTGCTCCTTGTGTTCGACCCTGGTCGCTATACCAGGTTAAATAAATATCAATTATCGCTACATTAGATTTCGTGCCTTGATTGTTTATTTTGTGGTCTTGTATTTTTTTCTTGTTGAGCCCGATCGAGTGATTGATATCACAACGACCTTTGATATCACTTAACTTGGTCGCCCGGTCGCTCATCAGAATGGCGTCGTTGTCGGGGAGTACAGCTTAGTAGTCGGTTTTCAGTTTTCCTTTCTTTTTCTATTTGCTTTCTTTTTATTCATTTTTATCCTCTATCTGTTATAACTGTATTTTGACTTATTTCTATCTCACTTTCTGTGCAAAGGACTGCCCGATGAATCTGCAGCTTTCGGTTGGAGTACCCGCACCCGAAGAGGAGCTGGAGGACAGGAGGAGCTTAGTTATATAGGATAGAGTAGCTTTTATTATTGTTGTAATAATACCGGGACTCCAGACTTAATTGGACACTTTGGACACCTGACTTATATAGGGGTCTGTTTTTCCGAGCACTGGTGTGCTTGGGGGACCTCATCGCGGTTTTTGTCGGTGTTAATTTTTTTGCCTTTTTTTTATTTTGATTCTCGAAGAATTTGGCCCTTAGATTTAGGAATTTTCTTGATTGTGACGTAACTGATTAAGGCCTAATCCCTAACTATTTACATGCACCTATAGTTCATAATTTGACCTATTTAATAAATCATAATAAAAAAGTTGACTTGGTCGCTTGAGAGGTCACATACCGCTAGAGGTCATATACAACGCGTGCAGGATCCATTGTGGCGACACTGATCGGCATCAGAGACCGGACTCCGACCTCTCTCTCTATCCAGTTAACTACAGTTGTTCGCGATTAGAAATTGCTCATCTAAGGTTGTTTTCTTCTTGCATCATTTAGGTTAGTTTTATTTCTCTCTTCAAATTTATACACAGATCACCCTGCATGTAGAGTGCTAGAGTCAGATATGCATCTCTTACTTTGTGTGCATCATCGTGTTCGATCGCGCATCGGCTTTTTCGACTTCTCCTCCCATTTTTGGACATTAAATTATCAGGAGATCGAAAAATTCATTAGGTGTTTGTTTTCTTATTAAAAAAGTACCTAAAAAGTGATAATCATAAAACTAGGACTACTAAAAAGACTTGAACTTAAAAGACACTTGACTTAAAAGTCTATCTTGGGCGAGCAATCCCCGCATTGTTTGATTTGCTGGCGCGAGAGAGTGACCCACACACTAGGCTAGAGCCAAACCTGAACTCTCATTAGACTACTGGTCTTGGGGTTAGTCGTTCTCCAGTGAGGATTGCTTCGATCTCCAATAAAGCGGGCCACAATATCCTTAATAGAGCGAATTGATCGGGTAGCCGGTAAATAGTCCGCAACTTGTACTGGCTCGGAAAGATCTAGATTTGGGATTGGGCTTGTCTCTTGAGAGCATCGGGTTCCTACCTGCTCTCTTAATCGCCTTGCTAGATTTAATTATCACCTAAATAAAATTTGACAAGATAAAAGACTGAACCTTCATGATCATCATCTCTGCGTTGTGTAGGTGAATTGGGGGTTTGATTGCTGATCTTGTTTGTTTACAGATCCCATCCGCCATTATCGACATCACGATGATGGGACGGAGGTCCCTTAGGTAGCCCTTGGCTACACCACTTTCGAGCACTCCACCCCATTCATCAAAGGCGGTTCATGAGAGCCTATACCTGCTCTCCGAACCAAAGTTCGATTCCACCTTCCACCCTTCTTCCAGTCCTAAGGTGCCCGAGCAGAGACCGGAGCAGATATTTATTCATTTGATGGCACCTGAGTTCGGGTCTTTTGCCTTTGCAGAGACCGAAGAGATGGCCAGCATCGAGGAGCGCACCAATGGGCAGCCCCATACCACCACTTATGTTTTAGATCAAGGTGCTGTCAACAACACACTATTAGCCTCCTTGGAGATGATGTAGAGACAGATTAGAGACCAGCGGGCCTTCATGGCCAACATGCGTAGAGAAATGGCATAGATGTGAGCTGATCGAAGAGAGCCGAACCGAGCCGGTGGTGGAGAGATACCAGAGCTTGGAGGAGGAGACATACCACATCTAGAGGAGCCATAGGAGCCAGTTTGACCAGCTAGACCGATGAGAGAGTTTCACAACCCTGGCGCGACTCTTACACATCGTTGGATTCAGCTTCCAGCGATTATGGGAGATTTCAAGCTCCCCCTCAGACGATTCAGTTGTTGCCCAAGTTCCATGGGCTTGCCACTGAGGAGCCGCATCTTCACCTACAGGAATTTGAGATGATCTACAGCACGGTCCACGATAGATACGTGGACGAAGACACCATCAGGATGATGGCTTTTCCATTCTCCCTAGTCGACAGAGTAGCCTACTAGCTAAAACTTTTAGGGAGATACGTTACTTCGTGGGAACATATCCGGACCGAGTACTTTAACAAGTACTATCCACTCGGTCGGATGAATGCAGCTCGAGCATTGATCAACAACTTCTCCATGATCCCAAACGAGCAATTTCATGAGGCTTGGGATCTATTCCGTGAGCTCATTGACCGATGTCCATATCATGATATTTCCAAGCCCAATTTGGTACAAAGTTTCTTTTGTGGGCTGACACCGGAGCTGCAGGGGCTTGTGAACGCCTCTTATGGGGGCTCTTACTATGCCCAAGACGAAGACCAGGTCTGGGCCTTATATGAGGAGATGGCTGAGAACTACACCATTTTGTCCCATACCTGTCACTATACTTAGGGGAAACCCTCACCCCACTCCATGTCCTATTAGAGGATAGCACGAGTCGATGCAGGTCCATCCACCTCTTCAGCAGCCGGAGCACAGGCATTGTCATCGGTCGCTGATATTGGCATTATCAGCAAGAAGCTGGACCGCATCGAGATTATTGAGAAGAAGCAGTGTCAGGACATGACTCAGATCGATTAGTTGGCACAGACATTGAGTGACTTGAAGACCCAGATCATGTGTCTCCAGGAGGCACATACAACTTCTTAGATCTATCTCAGGTTACGGGATGACCCTAGCAACAGCAGCTCGACCCAGCACTCTGCCCACTATAGATGGGTTCACCACGTCTAGGCGGAGCTGTTCCAGCAGCCGCATCACCAGTACTTCAGCCACCACCATCTCAGGACACTCAAATGGTGGTGCACCCCCTTCGAGCAGGAGCCGTTGATGGAAGTCAACGGGATTTGGTATACAACCGACAGCAGCCCGGGATCCGTCGAGGTCATCCCGAATTCAGGTGGTCGATCGGAGGTGCCTCATGCCAGCAACAACCTCCAGCTCAGGGTAGACAGTTCAGCCAGCATCAGCAAAAGCCCCAGTTCCCTCACCAGCCACAACAGTAACATTACCAATCGGGTCCTCATCCCTACCAGCAGGGACAATCGTGGAGGCAACACCAGCAGTAGTCTCAGCAGTATTCTCAGCTTCCCCCTCACCCTTCCCAGCAGCAATCCCACTTTCAGAGAGGCAACCCGTCCGGTTCTCATGGGCCAGCCTATCAGAACCCAGCTCTCGATGATCTTGCCCGTCAATTTTCTGACCAACATGCCACATTCAGGTGGGAGATGGACGAGTTCTGCCAGGAGATGAGGGAGATCATCAAAGGAAAGGCCGCCATGTCCACTCAAATCGATCCCAACCCGAATAACCTAAAAAGAAAATCTGAGCAGGTACAGTTCACTGAGATCACCAGTCCTAGTGATTTATTGGGTGACATTACTTCATATACATTTGATGTTGACTTTGTTACACTTAGGAGCGGTAGGATGCCAGACGGCGATGCCTCGTCTGAGCGATGACACCACGAGGATGCAGGAGCGCCAGACAAGGAGGATAGCGGTGCTGATGCTGCTTAGGATGATGATGACGGTGGTGCTGACGCAACCAAGTATGTTGATCTAGCCATCGACACTGAGGTCGTCGCGTCCTCAGATGTAGAGGGTGGTACTGATGCCACCAGAGATCCAGATGCTTAGCCAGAGTGTGGTGCTGATGCCGCAGTTCCTGATGCTGTGGGTGGTACTGAGGCCGCTCCTTCTAATCCAGTAGTGTTTTCTCCGATTTTTGTAACCCAGGACTTTACAGAAAATACCAAAAAATTAATAACGGAAAGGGTTCTTCATCTTTGAGTCCATATGTGATGCATGATGATACTTGTATGGAATCTATTCATTCTCAGTAGCAGGAACCCATTCCTAGCCCTCTATCTGAGGAAGGCCCAACCACCCCTTCCCTCAAGCACTCTTCTTAACTAAGGGGAATAAAAAAAGAAAATCCAAACAAAGATCAACAACTAGAGTTCAGCCAACGGATGATTGATAGATTTCAGATTCAGTTGACTCTACAAGAGGCACTTGAGCACATCCCTCTATTCCAGAAGAAATTGAGAGAGAAGACCACCATCTACAGGAAGAAGATGAACCATAATGCAGAAATCCATGTGCTCACTCGTGCCACTTGCTTCGCCATCCAGAACCGTCTGCCTGCCAAGAGGCCAGATGCAGGAGCTCCCTATGTCAGATGCCATATTCATGAGCAGAGATTTGATCGGACTCTATTTGACAACGACTCTTCCATCAACCTTATTCCGGCAGCCTTGCTTGAGCGATTCGAGTTTGGCCCTCTTCGATAGAGTATGACAGTCCTTCAGTTTGCTGATAGATCTGTTCAGAGGCCGAAGAGGATGTTGAAAGATGTGGTCGTTACAATTCAGGGTCTAAAATTCTCCATGGACTTTGTCGTGTTGGACATGGAGATCCCGGAGTCTGTGACCAATACCCCCATCATTCTAGGACGTCCATTCTTGGCCACAGCCAAGGCAGTGTCCAAATAATAGTGGGAAGGTATAGTTTCGCATTGAGGGCGAGAGTATATAAATAGAGACGATTGAAGAGACCAGAGCGCGAGACTCAGCTTGCTCGGAGCAGTGCAGTGATACAGAGCATATGACAGAGGCAGAACGAGATGTCCACCAGGAGTGTGACTTTGTGATCACTGATGATGAAGCCGCTTGGTCTGATCCTGTTTCACGAGCCCTTCTCTCACCTACAGATTCCACAGATTCATAGATCCCAGCAGGGGAGAGTTCAGAGAGCACACTCTTAGCAGAGGACACATTCGAGGCTGGAGACCGTATTCTGGACAGCAAGGAAGAGTACATTTCTCTTGATTTAGATTCAGATCCCT
This sequence comes from Ottelia alismoides, assembly GCA_037367405.1. NCBI lineage: Eukaryota > Viridiplantae > Streptophyta > Magnoliopsida > Alismatales > Hydrocharitaceae > Ottelia > Ottelia alismoides. The sequence continues at coordinate 133,885 of JAZKJV010011533.1, forward strand.
CGGATTCAGACGTAGATTGGGTCGAATTTGATGAGATGTTTACTTGTCTGATTCCAACAGAGCCAGCAGCTAGGATGGAGACTGAGCTGAAACAGATGATAGATGCACTGGCAGGGCCAGCTTTGCTAGATATTCATGATCAATTTGAGTTCTCACACACAGATCTAGTCACATTCACTCAAACATTTCAGAAGCCAGATTTGCCAGCTTTTAGTTGTTCAGAACTGAAGCCTTTGCCGTAGTCGCTGAAGTATAGATTCCTTGCGGGCAAGCATGAGATGTACCCGGTCATTATCTCAGCAGATTTGACTGGAGAGCAAGAATCTCGTTTGATAGAGATTCTTGAAAAGAATCACAAGGCAATAGGATGGAGTGTAGCTGATCTCTAGGGGGTAAGTTTGACCCTGTGCTCCCACCATATCTATCTCGAAGAGGACGCTAAGCCATCGCGTGAGTTCCAGCGAGGGCTGAACCAGAATCTTCGAGAGGTAGTCATAAAGGAGATTTCGAAATGGTGGAGCACCAATTTTATCTACCCCATCTCCAACTCCAAGTGGGTTAGTCCATTACACGTGGTACCCAAGAAGACAGGCATCACTACAGTTGTGAGTGAGTACGGAGAGGAGATAGCTACCCGGGTACCCACTTCTTGGAGGGTCTGTGTGGACTACAGACGATTGAATCAGTCCACAAAGAAGGATCATTTCCCACTGCCTTTTATTGATCAGATTATAGAGAGGCTAGCTGGGAAGAGTCACTGCAACTTTCTTGACGGGTACTCTGGCTACAATCAGGTTGCCATTGCGCCCAAAGACCAGGACAAGATGACATTCACCTATCCGTTTGCGACTTATGCTTTCAGACGGATGCCTTTTGATCTATGTAATGCCCCAGCGGCATTCCAAAGGTGCATGTTGTCCATATTCTCGGACATGGTGGGTGACTTTTTAGAGGTCTTCATGGATGACTTTTCGATCTATGGCGATGGGTTTGATGCTTGTCTTGACTGCCTAGATCATGTCCTTCAGCGTTGCATTAAGGTTCTTCTTGTTTTATCTTGGGAGAAGAGTCACTTCATGGTGACTCAAGGGACGCTGTTTGGTCATATATTCCCCAACAGGGTCATAAAGGTTGATGCGAGGAAGATGGATATCATCAGGAAACTCAATCCACTGTCCAACCTGCGACAGTTACGGTCTTTTCTGGGGCATGTTGGTTTCTACCGATAGTTCATTCATGATTTCAGCAGAATTGCCCAACCGTTGACTGATTTGCTGACAAAAGACACCGAGTTCATTATAGATGATAAGTGTCTTGCATCATTTGAGAAAAGACACCGAGTTCATTGTACTACAGTGGTGAGTATTCCTGCCTGTCATGCGGGTGACCCGAGTTCGATCACTGGCAACGACACCATTCTGGTGACACAAATTTCGATGCGGTCGAGATGTAAATAATCATTGTTCTCAACCAATTGATTCGATCAATGAGAAAAAAATTATTTAACCACTCAAAACAAATAAAGCAATAAAATGTAAGGTAAGCGGTTTCACTATTAAATTTACCAGGTATAGCGACCAGGGTCGAACACAAGGAGCAGGATTTAAAAACTATGTAGTCAAATTTCTAAGAATAATTTTTAGTGGTTTTTGAATTTTGAATTTTTTTATTTTCAAATGAAGAACAAGGAATAAAACACACACACCACACTCTTTTTGAATTTTTCAAAGTGGTAAAAAATGCTCAAAAAAATTACAGAGAAAATGTTTTTGTGTTTTATAAGTTTTAAAATATTCTGGTAATTTTTCAATTTTTTCTGATATTTTTCTGATTTTATAAAAATCAAATAGTGGAAATAAAGGGAATCAGTGCACAACCAAGAGTATTTTGCAACTTAAAAAAACTTTAAATGCCCAATACTCCTGGAACTTATTTTTACGTTAAACTACAATTAAATATCTACAAAAAAGACTTGAATCACAATTTTTGGATTTTTCTAAAATTTTATACAATTTTTTGATGATTTTTTATTTTTAGCAATTGTTTTGGTTTTTATATATGATCTATGGACGACACTTTGTTAGAAACTAAAAGACAATAAAACACACCTACAGTAATGTTTTTGGAGATTTTAGGCAAATTTTCAAATTTTTACAAATTTTCTAATTTCAGGGAGACAAAAAGGCATTGTTTTTTTATTTTTTAGATATAACAAATGCCAACAAAAAGATATGAAAATTTTATATTATTACACAAATTTTTTCGAAATTTTTTATAGCAATAAAAAATATTTATTCCATCAAAATGATTAAGCAAGTAAACAGTATGGAGTACAGGGACTGAAATGAAAATGTCCAAAGTTTTTATGTTTAAATATAATAAAAATAAAACATAGTAGAAAATATGCAATTTACGTAATTAATTTCGAGCGAAACACGTGCTTGGACAGGCGGGGTCGTCTTGTAATATATGAAAACCTTCAGGAGCAACTATGTAATTTTTCGCAAAAAATTTGTATTTCAAAATGCCCAACCCTGGGGCTTTGTTCGTTAGTTTTGTCTTCAAACAGGGGCAAGAGGCCCCCCACCCAACTTTTCTCCAAAGTAGCCAGGCACGACGGCATAATGAGGACTCGCGGTGGGACCGCATGGGGCTAGTGGTGGTGCACGGGGCCACACGGACTGTCGGCGTGGCGCCGTGCTAGGAGGGGCATCGTCGGCGAAGATCAGAGGTAAGTCGTGTAGGTACTCGCAGTCGGTGGCTGAGGCGATAGGAGGACGACCCTGCTGGGCGGCGAAGGTGGTTGTGCGGCGGGGCCACGCAGATGCGGCCACGTAGCTGGGGGGTCGCGCCGCTGAACGACGACGTTTAAAGAAGACACGCACGATGATGCGTGCGAAGCGGACACCGGTCGATAGAGCGGGCTGCGATGGTGGGAGGTAAAGTGGTGGAACTGCCACAGGCTCAAGGCTGGGCAGACATGGGGCGAGGAGGCGCTCGCGGTGGCTGGGGCGACCGCCTTTGTGGATGGCGGTGGTGGGCGGCGTTGCCGCCTGCTGCAAACTTTTTTTATTTTTTTTATTTTTTTATGTAAACAGAAAACACGAATGATCTTTTTATTTTTTATTTTTATTTTTTTTAATTTTTTTTATGTAAATAGGAATAATAAATAAATAAATAAAAATATATTATTATTTTTAAACGACAACTATAGACAACATAAATAAAATATTTTTATATTATTTATTAATTTTTTTATTTTTAGATATTTCTTTGGTGAACCTGCAAAATAAATGTTAGAGAGATAAAAACAATTATATGTGTTTTTATTTTTATTTTATTTATTTATAAAGAAAATAGGAGGTGTGAACGGAGATCCAACGGAAAATGAGGAAAGGATCCGAATCTCCAACCACCGTACATGGTCGGTGGTATGTGGTTGCGTGAGGTAGAACGTGAAATGGAGAGATCGCGATATGAGATGAAAATTTTGATGTCGGACGCGGATCAAAGTGTTATGGAACTTTTTAGGATCTAAATTCTAATCACTAAATCGAAGCAAATAAATCTAAAATTAACCCAGGAAAAATGACGAGAAATAGGAAATGGATCTCACCTCGCAATCGGATATGCCGTGATGGCCTCGACGAGGGCCGATGCACTGTCACCGAATGACTCGGAGGCTGGACACCCTTCTTCAACAAGATGGCTCTCGGAGATTGATCAAGCATGAATGAGGGAGGAAGGAGCCAATAAAAAGAGAAGAAAAATAAAAAAGGAAGGTATATACACTTAAGGAAGGTGTTTATTGGTGCAATTAATAAAGTAATTAAATTAAATTAATTAATTATGAAATTTGGAATTAAATAAATTAAATAAAATATTTAATTTATAGAAATTAATTAGCCTCCCTAATGGCGGCTATTAAAGATATGGAATAATATTTTATATACAAGGTAGGTTTTTAAATCAAATAATGAATAAAATAATTAATTCTAAATATAAATTTCGTAATTAAATTAAATTAATTAATTAATGTTAGATATTTCATTTTTTGGTGATTTTTATATAAGGAAATTTGTTGTATACCAATATTATGTATATATAATACAATATACACATGTATGAATAAGGAAATAATTTTTATATCTTTTTTATTTTTTTTATTTATATATTATTTTATTTTTTTAATGAAAATAATATTTACAACAATGTACATTTTGTATAAAAAAATACGAATAAATATATACAATAAATAATGGTGAAACTGCACAAAACATCCCAGAAAACTGACTTTTCAACCGTAACTCCAAAAATTATGAAACAACATCCATTTGAAAGATAATTTAATTTAGAGTATAATGAAAGTGAGTTTGATTCAATTTGAGTTCGTATGGAGCTAGAGTTGGTATTTCAATTATCACTTTACGACTTTTTATGAGTGTGATTATTTGTAATATGTACATTATTTTATTTTGCAATTATTTTTATTATTTACAACACATTTTTATTTACAACTTTTTACAAAAATAATTAATTTGAGGTCAATTTATTTACAAATAAAATAGTACATGTTTTATACAAATATACAGAAAAAAATTTACAAACTATTTTTTTTTATTTTTGAATTAAAGACCCTATCTCCTCCTACTTTATTCCTGGTCGATCAGGTGACATCTTGACCTTCTCTCGGGGTTCGGGTCAGTCTGTATTTATTGCATAAACACATAATTTATTTTCTTTTCATTTTCTTTTCTTCTTTATTCTTTTATTTATGTATAAAAAGTGTTAAAAATTCATATTTAACAAATGCTTGCAGAATGGTAAACTCATGGAATTAGTGGGTATTTACAGGTGTTTGACTATGGAAATGAAGCTAAAATAAAAGAATAAAGGTGGTGAATCGTGGATTCATCAAAGGTTGATCCAACCAAGTGGATATCATTAGGAAACTCAATCCATCGTCCAACCTGCGATAGTTACGGTCTTTTCTGGGGCATGTCGGTTTCTACCGACGGTTCATTCATGATTTCAGCAGAATTGCCCGACCGTTGACTGATTTCCTGACAAAAGACACTGAGTTCATTGTAGATGATAAGTGTCTTGCGTTATTTGAGAATCTCAAGAGCCTAGTTGTTGAGGCTCTTGTCCTTCAGCCACCTGATTGGTCTCTCCCATTCGAGACCATAATGAATGCATCTGATTTTGCCGTAGTGGTTGTGCTAGGACAAAGGAGGGATGGAGTGCCATTTTCCATTCACTATGCTAGCCGTACATTGGATGTTGTGCAGCAGAACTATACTGTCACGGAGAAAGAGATGCTAGCCGTAGTGTTTGCCTTGGATAAATTTCGATCATATATTCTGGGATCCAAAGTGACTATCTTTACTGATCATACCACCATCAGGTACCTCATGGCAAAGAAGGATGCTAATGCAAGACTGACTAGATGGATCCTTCTACTCCAGGAGTTTGATATTAAGATTAAAGATAAACCTGGAGCCAAGAATGTGGTGGCGGATCATATCTCCTGATTAGAAAATCTTGAGGAATTGAGGAGACTGATCCCATTTCAGATACCTTCCCAGATGAGACGATCCTTGCTATAGCATCGCTTCCGTGGTATGTCGACATTGTGAACTATCTTGTTGCCAAGAAAGTTCCACAAGGTTGGCCCAGGCAGCGACTTGAGACCTTCCTCACGAAGGCCAAGTCCTAACATTGGGAGGATCCCATCCTTTATCATGAAGGAGGGGATAGCATCTGGCGTCAGTGCTTTCCTCAAGACGAGCACCATTGCATCCTCACATACTTCCACAAGCATGAGGTAGGAGGACATCATTCTGGGAGGAGAACAACACACAAAGTGCTCCAATCTGTCCTATGGTGGCCTACCCTCTTCAAGGATTCTAATGAATTCGTGAAGGGGTGTACTAACTGTCAGAGGATGGGTACTTGTGGACAGCATGATATGATGCCGATGCAGCCCATTCACTTCTGTGAAGTTTTTGATGCATGGGGCATCGATTTCATTGGTCAATTCCCTAAGAGTCAGGGATTCGAGTACATTCTGTTGGCTGTTGACTATGTGAGTTGTTGGGTTGAGGCCATTCCCGCCTGAACCGCAGATGCTAAGACTGTTTGCAAATTTTTGAGGAAGAACATAATTTCACGGTTCAGGGTGCCTAGAGTATTGATATATGATGGGGGTCTCACTTTACCAACAATAAGGTAAAGTCCCTTGCTAATGAGTTCAGCATAGACCATCGAGTTGCCACTCCATATCATCCTCAGACCAATGGTCTTGCTGAAGTATTGAATTGGAAGATCAAGACGATATTGCAGAAGGTAGTCCGCTCAGACCGAAAGAATTGGTCACAGCTTTTGGACTCAGTCTTGTGGGCATATCGAACTTCTTTCAAAACTCATTTGGGTACATCTCCCTTTCATCTCGTTTATGGAAAGCCATGCCATTTACCTGTTGAGATTTGGCACAAGTCACTTTGGGCTGTCACTAATATAGTATTGGATCCAGAGAGTATAGGGGATCAAAGAAAGGCAGAATTGGCAGCCCTGGAGGTGCTTAGAGATACAACCTTGTCAAGCAGCCTATAGTATAAGGAGCGAGTAAAGATATGACATGATTCCCATATCAGTCATAAGCAGTTTGAGACAGATCAGAGAGTATGGTGGATTGATGCCAGGATTAGATTATTTCCAGGGAAATTGCAGAGTAAGTGGAAAAGGCCATACCTGGTCCGAAAGGTGCATGACAATGGTAGTATCGACATATCTGAAATGTCATCTGAGTCCACCTATCGTGTTAATGGTCAGCACCTCAAACCATATCTAGATCATGAACTACTGATAGTTGACGTCGCCTCAATTCATTTCGCATGAGATGTGGTCTTTGACTCACATCAGTTGCATCTCATGCATGATTATCACTGTCTTCCGCCTTGTATATAGCCAGATGTGTATATCATCTTATTCTATAGTCTAACACCCCATCTGCATCTTGTGATTATGCTCTACTTAGGGTGCACTTTACCCTAAGTATAGGGGGTGCCAGATTCTTGATTATTCTTTTGATTCTTTTTACCTCTGTTTAGCTGCCTATACTTAGGGATATTTCACCCTAAATATAGGGGAGGTAAACCCTGTATATGCTTTCACTCGATTTTTCCTTTGTACGCATTCTACTATACTTAGAATTACTTGATCCTGAGTATAGGGGGAACCACCGAGCCCTCTTCATTCTATTCTTTGATTCATCGTTGTAGTATAGCATTCCTTTTCACTTCCCTATACTAAGCATGAGTTATGTCTTCTTCTTCATCACTCTTTGTGCACCCCGAGGACATCATTCGAGCTAACTATAGGGGGTGTCATATATATTACATATATACTTTAGCCATAACTCGTACTTTGTGTGAGTGTGCTTATAAATAAAATGGCTAAAAGTAAAAAAATCAACTATTAAAAATCGTAAAAATTTTAAAATTTTCTTGTACAAAAAATTCTTTCTTGCACATACATAGCTATTTATAAATTTTTTTTTGTACAAAAGTTTGTAAAAATGTTTTATTTGCAAAAAAAAGTTTGTAAATATTTTTGGTGTCAAAACTATGTATATAGTACAAAATATTTCTGAAATGTTTGAAAAATAAAGTTTGCAAAAACACTTGTGTAAATATTTGTCAATAGATTGCAAAACTTCTGCATCCATGCATACATTCAAACATTTTCAAAAAATTGTACATTTTCAAAAGCTTTGCATAAACGATTTTTGTATATACTTATACATTCTTTTGAATCATAACTGATAGTTAAACTACCTAGAATTAAATTAGAAAATGGAAATGGAGCTTGGTTAAGACCATAATCCACTTAATTCTAAGAGGAACCTTATAAGATTTAGGGTTGAAACTTTTTAGGTCCATTGGTGACTGAATTCTTTGAGTCCACTAGGCTATGATCAAATATCATCTTGATGAGCCTATGTAGAACATTTAACAACGCACACATGACTCTCACAGACAATGGCTTTACTTGCACCAGCACCTTACACATAGCTGTCTACGGATGAGGTGGTCAGGAGGCAGTTTCCTTTGGCTTGGGGTAGCATATGATGGTAGTACTTCTAGGCGGAACCTCTCTTATTCTCTTAGGGAAGGAAGTGCGCCTCAACTTGGTCTGATGATGTTGAGGTCTAAAGACAAGAGTTGTGGGTTGCAATAATGCTTCAAAAGAGGGATAGTCTACTAGCTCAAGAATAAAAAGTCCTTATGTATATATGTCGCACCATGTAGATATGTTGTACATATGCACATCAAAAAAAATGTGCAAATGAAAGAAAAAGAAAAACACCAAAGAAGTGGCGGGTCTGATAGAAAATAAAATACATGATGGAGTGTATATAGCCAAATAAAGCAAAGATTGTGTTACCCATTCTCATCTCATGATGCTTGCAGTGGGAGGCTTAGCTACACTGGTTAGGCTCCCAGGGATACATGAATACAATGGTCACGATCCATTCTCTTCTTTTGCCTTTTCTTGAGCTGGTTCTACTTGAACATAGAATGTAATACCCCGCTTCTCGAGGAAAAAGCTGCCAGACTAGGGCATTAGAGAAACCTTTTTGACGGAGGTTGTTACCTTGTTATTTCTGAGGTGGGGATCTACATATCACTTACACCGTACAAGAAAAGATTCATGGTCATTAGAGTTTGTGTATGTAGACATGTTCTAATATGGATTATTGAGGAGTCTTGACCATAGATTAGTGCAACTTAGAGGATGTTGAGTCTTAAACCTAGGTCCAAATAAGGTTCCGACAAACTAATAATTCAAAGCTCTGGCTAAGCTCCATACTCCAATTTAATGAAGACAAGTTTAATAATCAACCTTGATTCTCCTTCCTTTTCTTTTCTTTCTCTTTTCACTTCTTTTTGAAATAAGTGTTTGCTAAGGGACTAGCAAAGGTAAAGTATAGGGGGGGGGGGTGTTGAATCCCTGATTCTCACTCTTTATTCTTTTATTTTAGCTATCTATCTTGGCCAAGCATCATGTAAATAGATGTAAATAAAATAAGTTAGCATTATGCATGCATTTGTTAATAGTGCATAAGTAGCATGTATTTGTGCAAAAATAAAAGAATAAAGAAAAAGGAAGGAGGTATTTAGAATAAATACATAGTGACCCGAACCTCAAGAGAAGGTCAAACATTAGCCTAATCGCCAAGTAAAACAAGTAGAGAGAGATATGGCCTACTCTATATTGTACATATTATTTGTGTAATTCAATAATTATTCTTGACAAAATAAAAATAAATATTCTCTTTACATCCCTATATATAGTCCCTAAAATAAAACAAAATCAATAAAATGAAATTTTAAAATAAAAGTTTCTCCCACTTGTACATAATACATGTAGATATGATTCACTCTCTATTTGTTTTATACTTGTAAATAAATAACAAAAATAAGAAAATTTGTTTATACTCTAAAGATTATGTGTCAAATAAATAAAATATAAAAAGTGGGGTATTTATGTACAAAATATATATAAAAATAATTGTACAAAATACATAAGTATATTATTCCTATATATAATACATTATACAGTATAAGGATTGATTTATTTTTCATAAAAATAAATAAAAATAACAGAAAAATAGTTTAAAAAATAAAAAAAATTTCCATTTTATACAGTTTTTGAGTTTAAAAGATTTATTATTTTTATTGAACTTGTAAGTATTTTGTACATTCAAATTATCTGATTGGTCCACGTCACTTTGTTGACTCGGGTCAACGCCCTCTTCCAGGTTTGACCCGAACCGATCTCGTTCGTCGGACAAATTTCTCCCAATTCTTCCAGTCGGATCACGCATCCCTTTGCCCCATTTCTTCGCCCCTGGCCTCTCCTTGGAACCAAGACCTTCACGGATCCCTAGGATGGTGTGGATCTTCCTAGGGTTGTGTGCCTTCACCCGAATCTTCCAACCTCCTGGGAACCCTTAAAATCATCTCCTCCGTCTCCCAAGAGTGGCATCTCGTGCCTCGTGCCTCGCTTCATCCCTAGCCACCTCCAGTTGAGTGAAACTTCCAGAGGGACCCTTCGGATCAAAGTTTGGAGGAGCAGCCACACTGCTCAGCCTCGTGGCCGGTGTGCGCCGCCACAAAAAGCCTCCCGGCCTTCCACATCTTGGTAGAGGCCAGTACCTCGCCGACCACCTCGGCCTGAAGCTCTAGAGTTAGCCTATGATGAGTCTCCATTTCATCACCTTTATTCTAATCATTTTGGCCTTAAAAACCCCAGCAAATGCATGTAAATAGCATTAATTTGTATATAATAACATTCATGGTTTCTTGTGTTTATTGTACATTAAATAAGGTTTTTAATGCCAAAATTATAGAATAAAGAGAAGAAAAGAAAAAAGGAATAAAATATTGCAAATATTTTATGACCCTAACCCTGAGACCAAGGCCAGCATGGAATTGGTCGACAAGGAATAAAGTAGGGGGAGATAAGGGCCGATATACAATAAATACCTCATTTATTTATTCATCCATTTGTGCATTTTTGGCACCTATTTTGTATATAATTATTTATTCAACAAATAGAGAAACTTTGTTCATAAAAGTTGTAGATAATAATGTAAATAAAAATACAAAATTGAGTTTGTGTAAAAATAATACACAGTGAACATTTTATACACAAAATAAAAAGCCAAGATCTCAACTTCACAGACCCATATCTTGCAAATAAAAACTCCAAATCACCCAAACTCACCTTTAATTGTATAGAGCATTTCATAAACTATTTTATAAAATTGGTTTCATAATTTTTGGAGTCCATCTGTGGAAGTTAGGTTTTTGGCCCTTCTTGTACATAATACCTGATTAAATTATTCATTTTATTCAATATTCATTATTTTTATAAATTCATATTTTTAGAATCTTGTAAATAATGTCTAAAATACATGTACATAATAAAAGTAAAAGAAAACCAAAAAAAGAATTTGTAAAATAAAATAAGTCTATATAATACATAGACAAAATACCTATGCTACCTAATGTACATAAATAAAAAGGGATTTTATTCTTTCATTCTTTATTCATCTATAATTTTACAATAATGCATATATTATATATATATCTTATTAAAAATACAAATCTATAATAAAAACAAATAGAATTCATTAAATAAATAGAATGCATATAATATATAGGAGAAATACCTATAAGTATACTAATATATACACAAAAACATTTATTTAAAAATATAAATAAACTCATAAAAATTAAATAAAAATATATTTATACTCACAAAAATAAGTTATAAATTTATAAAATAAAATAATAAAATAATAAAAGATAATAAACGAATTAAAATACACAAAAATACAAGTAAATACATACATATACACATTATTTTAAACCGTAATAAAATACTTCAAAAAATTAAATAAAAATCATAAATAAATACTACATTAAATTATAAACATTTTTTATTTTATAAGTAAATTCTAATTAATTCATTTAATATGTTAAATAAATAGGTCAACTTCTTGTTGATGTGGACCAATCAGGCGCCTGCGTTTGTTGACCGGTCGGTCAACTGCGCCCCCAGGCGCCTGACTTGACGGGAACCATCTTTTCCCCCCTTTTCCTCCATTTTTCCCGCATGACATGATGCTCCATCACCGTCGATCTCTTCACAGATTTTTCGCTCTGATCTCCCATGATTCTCGCCGTCTATTTAGATCGCATGTACATAGCTTAGATTCGTTGATAATAGCCGGTCAATAAGGGCGACCCATCTTGTTTATAAATAAACCCATCTCCTTCTTCCGAGCTTTTTGGCCATTTCCTGAACCCTAGAACCCTCACCTTCGGTCCAGCGTGTATCCTGGTGACAGCAGGAGGTCCCCTGAAGGTCGAGGCGGTTCGCGGAGGAAGGAGATGCGCCCACGGCGGCGCTCCGGCAGCCGTCCTGCTCCTTGGCCCTCCGGCCAAGTCGAGACTGCGCCTTTACATTTCTAGGTAGATTTTTATATTAGCATTTCATTTCCGTCATTTATTTTGCATTTCGATTCGTAGGTTAGCGTAATTTAGCGATTACGTAGTTCGCCGGAGCTCCGCTCCGGCGAGCTTTTCACTGTGTCCCCGACCAGTTCCTGACTCGCTTTCGCTCTCATTTCACTCCCCACCACTTTCTCCACCTTCCAGTCACTTCTTACCAACCGGAGCCCCCTTGGTTCCGCGAATCGATGCTCGCCTCCTCTGCTTCGCCGGAGCATCGTCACCCACCGTCATTTTCATGCTCTCAGCTTCAAACCCCGGGTCGAGGAGAATGACCTCGAGCCCCTCTACCTTCCTGTGCAGGTTAGGTGCGAAGAAAGGCACCAGGAGACGTTTTCCATGCGGGCGGAGGTACCTGGAGCGCCGCTTCTTCTTCGAGCTCGTGGCGCCGCTCCGGTGTGCCTTCGGACGATCCGACACCTCCAGCAGCTAGAGACACCTTCCAGGAAGCGAATGGGACCTTCAGGAGCAGCTATGGTCGGCCGGAGAGCGAGATCGAGGAGGAGGAAGCTCGCCCCGACGAGTCTTCTTTCCTGTTCTTCCACGCGTCCTCTCAGCCGTTGGATAAAGACGAAGGCCCAGATAGAAGGAGAGCCGTCCGATGGAGCGAAGCCGCGACCGTCATATCACGCGAGTGATCTAATCCTAGCGCTCCATCAGCGAACCATCATCGGCGCAAGTGGAGGCGCCACGTGTCTAGTGAACGAAGATCAGTCGTCGGATGAAGTGCCTCTTTTGGGGGTAAATTGCAAAAACCATCCCCCGCCTTTTTGTATTTACTTTTTAATTCTGTAAATATTTTCGCACATTGTAAATAAAATGCAAATTTTGCAGAAAGGACCCTGAGTTTCTTGAAATTACATTTAGGTCTTTCCGCACCTCACGTGCAGTCCCACGTGAGGCGCGTGAAATTTTGCAGTTAAACCCTGGCGGTTTTTGTATATTGAAGAATAGTTCTAAAAATTAAAATAAACGTTTATTTCTGTTGTATTTTTGCACTAATGCCCCTGGAGTTTATTTTATTTACAAAAATACCCCTGCCAGGCAGTATTATTTTTTGTGTCTTTTACCCATTTCTTAAAAATACCTAGATGGCTTCTAAAAATCCACAAAACTTAGGATAGGTGCTACATGCCATGCTTGTTCACGCCATTATTTTAGCTTGCATTTTTTGCATTTTTTCCTAATTATTAAAAATGAAAAAGAAGCCATTTTTGTACTGTCTAAATTAGAAAATACAAAAAAATTAGAAAATGTTTTTGAAAAATTCCAAAAAAATTATATATGGTATATTTATATATATAGAGTTCAGAAAATGAAAAAAAAAACCTAAGAATATGAAAAGAAAATTAAAAAAATCAGAAAGCTCCAAAATCCAACAAAAAAAATAGAAAAATCCTTAAAAAACACAAAAAATATATTTTTCTCTTTTATAATTATCTATATATTATTACTAATATATTAAAATTAATTTGGGAATTTTTGGAGTTTATTTTGTATTTTTAAAACCCAAATTATATACGGCTATTTAATTAGTCCTATATGGTGGACATTTTTGAATTTAAAAATACATAAAAATTAGAAATATTTCAGGAAAAAAAATTAGAAAAATATTACAAAGCCAAAAAAAAAATTTATATCTATATATATATATTTTAAGTATTTATAACTATATTCATATATACTATATTCCTCTCTCTTTCTTCTTATATATATATCTCTTTATATATATTTATATATCCATATATATATACATATTTATATAACTAAAAATAGAATTGAAAAAAAACAAATAAAATATAAAATATAAAAAAAAATTATAAAAACAAAAATATAAAAAAAATTACAAAACCCAAAACCCACAAAAACAATTATAGGACATGAACAATTGATTGAATAACTGAATGATACAGGACATACAACCATTCGCCTCCCAGTGTTCGACCTCTACCTGTACTTACACCTATACACATTTGCATGTAGAGTTATAATAAATTTTAACTCCACATTTTTAGATATTCATTGCATATATTATTGTGGGTTAATTGTTGATTGATTTGGGGATTTTGTCTGAGGTCAACTCAGCGACTGTCTCTCCGCCTTGTGGAAAGATACGATCTCGGCTGAATCCCCTTTCATCAAATGGCGCCGTTGCCGGTGATGCAACGGATTTTGTATGATTTTGTGTGGTTATTTGTTCATTTGTTTGATTCTTTGTTCATGTCCTTCATTTATTTATTTGTGTGATTTTTATTTGATATTATTGATTGACTGCTCTGACCATCTCTTTCTTTTTGTCTTTGATGCGAGGGACCGCCAAGCGAAGGAGGACCTCTTAGGAGGACCTATGCACCCGAGCGAGGTGGAGTTGGCTCTTCTATGCCAAGCCAACAGGAGAGAGCATCCATGGCAAATGAAGGAGAATTTTTGAAAACAGTCTTTATTTTCATGCATTTTATTCTATTTTAATATGTATATTTATGTGAGAGAGTGACCCTTAGAATTTTGTAATAAAACAGGACTCTCACAGGTACACTCCGACTCCCGAGGTCCATTGCCCGAGGGATTGTTCCCTTGGGGGCCTCGATGACTTGAACTCTTTTTCTTCTCTTTTATTTTATTTCAGTTTTATTATTTTGTGTGAATGAGCCCTTAGCCATAGGAGTTGCTTGCTCGTAGAGTTAGGTCCAAACACCCTAATTGATTTGCATGTACCTATAGTTCGCTTTGGACCTAGATCAAACTCTAAACAGCCGCTCACTTATCTCTTAGCCTTTGTGCCACAGCGAGCCCCGCAAAGCGCTTTCTCCTAAGCTCAAGTGTGTTGGGCACAGAGGAGGGGTGAGCCAAGACCGGACTTTTTGAGGTTAAAGATGAATGAGCGACTGGTGGTGCTTCACGATAATAGCAATTTCTGAACCTAGGGCGATTTCTTCGGTTTGCATTTGCATATAGCATAGGTTTCAAATTCTGTTTTGCATCCCGCATGGAGAGAGCTGGGAGGCACTGTAAGTCTTCTTACTTAGCATGCATCATTGATTTCCGACTTGCATGGCTTTTCCGATCTTCTCCCTCTGTTTTTGCCAACCTAGGATGCTTAATGGAAAATGGAACCTCGATAGGCACGTGCATTGAAAATATCCAAAAAAAAGTGATAACTTAAATTAAATCGGGACTGATAACTCTATTTGACCTAAAAATAAAACATAATGGATTCCTTGTCTTAGGAGTGCAACCCCCTCATTGTATGCGTTTTTAATTGCTCACATGCACACTAAGGAGTAGAGCCCAAATCCCATCAAGCCTCCTAAGTGATTGTACAATTTTGTGATTCTCACCTAACTCTAAAATCGAAAAGATAAATGACCGTCACCTGATGGTCTTCACTGTGTTGAGTAGGTAAATTGGGTGTTTGCATTGTGTCTTGATTGTGACTTGGAGTTCGTTGTGCTTTTCATTCATTACTAGAGTAGTCGGTTCCGCCCGTGTGAGTCATGCATTTTTTTTATCTTTGAGTCTCTCTGCCCCTCTTATACATATATCTCTTCATCATGCATCGAGTCGTGATATTGGCGCTTGAGCTCAATCATTCTTCGCCAAGTCCTTTGTTTCCCTCTTCTTCATCACTCTCTTAGTATTCTCCGTATCATCATCATTCTCTAGTTCAAGGAGAGCACTCTCTTCGGACCACAATTTTGACGGTGTTCCCACCTTGTGTGGAACACCCAATTTTGTCTATATCCCGATCTTCTCACCCGCCCTCCTCGTTCCCTCTGTATCACCCTTCTACCACCCACGGTATTGGCACGCCTGCTCAATCAGCTTCTCCACCCCATTGTGTACCCTTCTTATCCATCTTCCTCGTGTCCCCTGTATCATCTCTCCCATTACCCGGGAAGGCTGTGCATATTGATGAAGCCCGCATCGAGGATTATTTATACAGATTATTTATGTAAGCCGGGCTCATGATGTTGAGGTTGCTGAGATTGGTGTGATGGACTTGTCTTTGATACATGCATATGGATTTCTTGAGGATTTTTTATGATGCATAGAGCATAGGTGTGATGCATTATTAAGGAATTTTAGTTCTCGCACACCGGATTAAGGATGTGATATGATGCGATGATTCAATGAAGATTTCATGAGTATTGATTGATCTATCTATTTTGAGGTTCCACCCATCTTGATTTTTGAGGACTGACTGATTAATCTACTTTGGACTTCCTGATAAAGGTGTGCGGATCCTACATGATCTCTCATCTTCCTGGGTGACCCATCCTTGATCTCCTGACTCTTTGATCCACCCTGGCACTTAGAGGATGCCTGACTATTTTTCGTGCCATCTCAGCTGACTGGATTGACCCGAGGGATGTTTTGTGATTAGCCTGATGATTTTCTCCCTCACATGATCTTATGCCCTCCGAATGATTGAATGATTTATTGCTTTTGAGGACCTGAGATGACTTGCCAGCATTCCCTTGACCTACATTGATATAGATCGCATTGCTCCCCGAGGACTATCTGCAGGAGAATGCGACAATTTCTAGGACTTCGGTTTCATTCACTGCTTGGGTCGCCATTGTGATGGGACCCGAAACCGAGTCATACAATATGTTTGATTGGCCTCCCCCTGTCATTGTGTATCTGACCTGTCAGCACACGAGACCAATGTACTAGACTCATCTGAGTCCGCTCTCCTTGACGGTCCTCGCAAGGCAGAGCTCCACTTTTCTGATTATTCCATGCCTAGTTCATAGCTCTCTGAGGGTTATCTGCGAGAGGCTATGGCACACTATAGCTCTCTTGGTCTCTTCTGCTGGTAGATGATCTGTCGTCTATCGAGACCACATTTTCTGTGGATCCGTCTGATGGATCCGGCTCCTTTGAGCCCTTCTCTCTCCTTGACGACCCTCGCAAGGTAGAGGCGCATTCTGACTATTCCTTGCCTAGCTTGCAGTTCTCTCCGAGGACTATCTGCGAGAGACTGCGACACTCTCTTTATGCTCAGTTTCCACTGCTGACTGTGTCTCCGATCTGCGGAGCACGGAACCGAGTCGTCTGATATACATGATTTTTGGTCCCATCTTGCGTTGCTTATCCGATCTGCGGATCATGGGACTCATCTGATTAGACTCTTTCGAGTCTGCTCACCTTGACAGTCCTCGCAAGGTTGAGCTTCTACTATCTTCTGCTATCTTCTACTTTCATGCCTAGCTGGCAGCACGTTCCTCGAGGGTTATCTGCGGGATGCTGCCACAATTTCTAGATTTGTCGGTCTCTTCTGCTGGTAGCCGATCTGTCACCTACCGAGACCATCTCTGTGATCCGTCTGATGGATCAGGCTGCTCTGAGTCTGCTCACCTTGACGACCCTCGCAGGGGTAAGCTTCTGTTCTGATTATTCATTGCCTAGTATGTACTACTCCCCGAGGGTTATTTGCGGAGGAGTACATCATTCTCTAGGTACTCGACTTCATTTCTGGTGTCTCCCATTTGGTGGAGCACGAAGCCGGGTCTTCTGACTTGTGTACTCGGTCTCCTCCCTGGTTGTGTCTCCTCTCTGTTGGAGCACGGAGCCGAGTCTTCTGATTATTCTCTGATTCCGCTCACCTTGAGAACCCTCGCAGGAGTGAGCCACATATTGTGTTGTTCGGTGTATTCTTGTGACTTTCAGATTATATCACCACCATGCATCACACAGTCTCATATGCCTTATTTCTGATCTATCTGAGACCATGATTGACTAGGAGGAGTCTGTACTGCTCTTTCTTCCTCTCGATCTTACGGTATCGGCTCTGTTCCCTCATGTTGACCATATGATCCGATCGACTGCTTCATGCTACCGGACCCGATATCTATCCTTTCGATCTGTTGACCCCGGTAGTTGACACCCACTTGATTGCATATTCGGGTGTGTTTTCACCTTCTGACTGCGTCCTCGTTCTCACAGGGAGACGATGACAAGAGCACGGTTGTCGCTTACCAGACACTGTCCTGTACTTCACTAGTTTATTCACCACTTGTATATACGTGTGCCTTGTTCATTCTTTCTCCCGCATGTTATGTGTGCCCTAGATCTATAGCCATATCTTTGTGTCTACACTTAGGACGTACCTTGTCCTAAGTGTAGGGGGGTACACACCGAGTTGTTCTTGCGTCGTTCAGTTTCGTCACTCCTGTTGTTGCCTATACTTAGGGATATCTCACCCTAAGTATAGGGGGAGTGATGCGTATATTCTACACGATCTTTTCATCAATCTATATATATGTCTTCTTTTCTTCTTTTCTTCTTTTCTTCTTTTCCTTTTCTATCTTCTGTATCTAAATAAAAGGTGTCGCCCCTTTGTGTCAGTTTTCTGTACTTAGGACGTACTTTGTCCTAAGTATAGGGGGGCGCACCCTTGATTTGTTAAATCTTTGATCTGTTTATCCCCACCCTTGACCCTCCCTGCTTTGTGTACAGTCTGCTATACTTAGGATTACTAAATCCTAAGTATAGGGGGGACGGTCAACTTCTCATTCGTTTATTTCTTATTCGTATATTCTTTAGACCTATCTATACTCAGTACGAGTTATGTCTTCTCTTTTCTTTTCCGATCTATGAGGACATAGCTCAAGCTAAGTATAGGGGGGTCGTATATACTATGTATATACTTTAGCCATAACTCGTACTTTCGTATTTTACTAATAAATATGGCTAATAATTCTTTAAATTCATTAAAAAACCTTAATAAAAAGATGGGATTATTCCTCAAATTCTTCTGTATATACTGATTAATAAATCAGGTGAAAATGTTTTTTGCAAAATGTTTGAAAAATAGTTTGAAAAGTATTGTGAACATTTATTGAAAACTATTTTGAAAATGTTTTGTTACATGTTTTCAACCTGTGTAAAGATGTGTGGTTTGTAAATATTTATTTTCTTTGTGTGAAATAAAATGTTTGAAAAATGATTTGCAAATGGTTTGAAAAATGGTTGCAAAAATATTTTGAAAAATCTATATATACTATTCTGAAAAACCTTTGCAAAATGATTTTCAAATGTGTGTACATGTTGTAAAAATGTTTGTAAAAATTATTTTGGACTATAGTTTTCAAAAATTGTTTGAAAAACTTGTGTCAAAGAAATTTGAGGAATAGTCACATATAATAATATATAAAATAAAAAAATCAACAAAATTCTTTAATAAGTGTACATATATAAAAACTAAATTGTAAATTCTTAATTCTTGTAAAATAAAGCAGCACACCTGTGTAAATAGTTGTACATATTTTGAGTGCCAAAATTCTTTTCTTTGCAAAAATTCTTTGTGTAAAAATTCTTCTCTTTGTTTTCAAATTCTTTGAAAAAAAAATTGCATTATTCTTTGCATATTTGTAAATAGCATTTGCATTGCATTCATCTTCTTTGATTGAGCTTGATAATTGAACTAGCTCAATAAAGTCGAAGATTGGAGCTTGGTTGGACCTTACTGCACCTAATTGCACTGGAACCTTATGGGAACTAGGTTTTAGGTACTTCAGGTCTATTCAGACTTAATTCTTTGAGAAATCAGGGCTGGGTTCAAGTCACCTCAGTGGACTAACTAGAACTTTTCGAAACACACGTATGACTCTTACCGACCGTGACCTAACTTGGACACTTGCACCTTTCACTTGGCTCAACTCAGTTGGAGTGGTGAGGGGGTTGGATTTGCCAGTCTGAGACGCACACGAGTGGAAACATTCGTCCTCGTCTAGGGAGGGAAGTGCACCCCAACCTGGTCCAGTAGCCATGAGGTCTAACGACAGGAGAGTGTGGGTTGCAATAATGCTTCAAAAGAGGGATAGTCTTCTGGCTCAAGAGGAAAAACTCCTTATGTAAATGCTGCTGTAAATAGTATGTTGAAAAAAAAAAGCTCCAAAAAAGTGGACAGGCTTGTAAAATAAAAAAATAAAGTGCCTGTCGGAGTATGTATATATGTTGTATAGAAAATAAGCAAGCTTGAGCATCAAAGTTATACCATGTGAGCCTGCAGCTAGATGACTTGACTACACTGGTCTTGCATCCCAGGATCGGTAGCTACACTAGCTACCGTCCATTCTTTTCTCTACCTCCTCCTCTTGAGTTGGATGCCACTTGAACTTAGAAGGGAATACCCCGCTCCTCGAGGAAAGAGCTGTTGGATTAGGGAATCATTGGGTTGTCATTCTGGAGAAGTCAGTCTCTTTGTCATTTCAGTTGGGGAGAGCCACTATCACTTACACTGTACAAGTCAGCTTCATAGTCATAAGGGTTTGCGTATGATGTAGGCTAGTTCTGACCTGGCTATTGAGGTGATTTGAACCGAGTTCTGTGACTCTCGAAGGCTGTTGTGTTTTAAATTTGGTTCCCTACTAGGTTCCACACACATTCTCACACCAAGGTCTAACCTGAGCTCCAAACTTTGATTTTTGTACAGATGAGTTTAATAATCATGATCAATTCAATTTATTCTTTAAAATTCTTTATTTTTGCCTTTTTCTTTTCTTCTTATTCTTTGTTCTTTTTGTACTTATTGCATAAGTATTTGCTAGGGACTAGCAAAGGCAAGTATAGGGGGGTGATGAATCTCCATTTCATCACCTTTATTCTATCATTTTGGCCTTAAAAACCCCAGCAAATGCATGTAAATAGCATTAATTTGTATATAATAACATTCATGGTTTCTTGTGTTTATTATACATTAAATAAGGTTTTTAATGCCAAAATTATAGAATAAAGAGAAGAAAAGAAAAAAGGAATAAAATATTGCAAATATTTTATGACCCTAACCCCGAGACCAAGGCCAGCATGGAATTGGTCGACAAGGAATAAAGTAGGGGGAGATAAGGGCCGATATACAATAAATACCTCATTTATTTATTCATCCATTTGTGCATTTTTGGCACCTATTTTGTACATAATTATTTATTCAACAAATAGAGAAACTTTGTTCATAAAAGTTGTAGATAATAATGTAAATAAAAATACAAAATTGAGTTTGTGTAAAAATAATACACAGTGAACATTTTATACACAAAATAAAAAGCCAAGATCTCAACTTCACAGACCCATATCTTGCAAATAAAAACTCCAAATCATCCAAAATCACCTTTAATTGTATATAGCATTTCATAAACTATTTTATAAAATTGGTTTCATAATTTTTGGAGTCCATCTGTGGAAGTTAGGTTTTTGGCCCTTCTTGTACATAATACCTGATTAAATTATTCATTTTATTCAATATTCATTATTTTTATAAATTCATATTTTTAGAATCTTGTAAATAATGTCTAAAATACATGTACATAATAAAATTAAAAGAAAACCAAAAAAAGAATTTGTAAAATAAAATAAGTCTATATAATACATAGACAAAATACCTATGCTACCTAATGTACATAAATAAAAAGGGATTTTATTCTTTCATTCTTTATTCATCTATAATTTTACAATAATGCATATATTATATATATATCTTATTAAAAATACAAATCTATAATAAAAACAAATAGAACTCATTAAATAAAAAGAATGCATATAATATATAGGAGAAATACCTATAAGTATACTAATATATACACAAAAACATTTATTTAAAAATATAAATAAACTCATAAAAATTAAATAAAAATATATTTATACTCACAAAAATAAGTTATAAATTTATAAAATAAAATAATAAAATCATAAAAGAAAATAAACAAATTAAAATACACAAAAATACATGTAAATACATACATATACACATTATTTTAAATCGTAATAAAATACTTCAAAAAATTAAATAAAAATCATAAATAAATACTACATTAAATTATAAACATTTTTTATTTTATAAGTAAATTCTAATTAATTCATTTAATATGTTAAATAAATAGGTCAACTTCTTGTTGATGTGGACCAATCAGGCGCCTGCGTTTGTTGACCGGTCGGTCAACTGCGCCCCCAGGCGCCTGACTAGACGGGAACCATCTTTTCCCCACTTTTCCTCCATTTTTCCTACATGACATGATGCTCCATCACCGTCGATCTCTTCACGGATTTTTCGCTCTGATCTCCCATGATTCTCGCCGTCTATTTAGATCGCATGTACATAGCTTAGATTCGTTGATAATAGCCGGTCAATAAGGGCGACCCATCTTGTTTATAAATAAACCCATCTCCTTCTTCCGAGCTTTTTGGCCATTTCCTGAGCCCTAGAACCCTCACCTTCGGTCCAGCGTGTATCCTGGTGACAGCAGGAGGTCCCCTGAAGGTCGAGGCGGTTCGCGGAGGAAGGAGATGCGCCCACGGCGGCGCTCCAGCAGCCGTCTTGCTCCTTGGCCCTCCGGCCAAGTCGAGACTGCGCCTTTACATTTCTAGGTAGATTTTTATATCAGCATTTCATTTCCGTCATTTATTTTGCATTTCGATTCGTAGGTTAGCGTAATTTAGCGATTTCGTAGTTCGCCGGAGCTCCGCTCCGGCAAGCTTTTCACTGTGTCCCCGACCAGTTCCCGACTCGCTTTCACTCTCATTTCACTCCCCACCACTTTCTCCACCTTCCAGTCACTTCCTACCAACCGGAGCCCCCTTGGTTCCGCGAATCGATGCTCGCCTCCTCCGCTTCGCCGGAGCATCGTCACCCACCGTCATTTTCATGCTCTCAGCTTCAAACCCCAGGTCGAGGAGAACGACCTAGAGCCCCTCTACCTTCCTGTGAAGGTTAGGTGCGAAGAAAGGCACCAGGAGACGTTTTCCATGCGGGCGGAGGTACCTGGAGCGCCGCTTCTTCTTCGAGCTCGTGGCGCCGCTCCGGTGTGCCTTCGGACGATCCGACACCTCCAGCAGCTAGAGACACCTTCCAGGAAGTGAATGGGACCTTCAGGAGCAGCTATGGTCGGCCGGAGAGCGAGATCGAGG
The DNA here is from genome assembly GCA_037367405.1 of Ottelia alismoides. Classification (NCBI taxonomy): domain Eukaryota; kingdom Viridiplantae; phylum Streptophyta; class Magnoliopsida; order Alismatales; family Hydrocharitaceae; genus Ottelia; species Ottelia alismoides. Next base: position 156,876 of record JAZKJV010011533.1, read on the forward strand.
AGGAGGAAGCTCGCCCCGGCGAGTCTTCTTTCCTGTTCTTCCACGCGTCCTCTCAGTCGTTGGATGAAGACGAAGGCCCAGATAGAAGGAGAGCCGTCCGATGGAGCGAAGCCGCGACCGTCAGATCACGCGAGTGATCTAATCCTAGCGCTCCATCGGCGAACCGTCATCGGCGCACGTGGAGGCGCCACGTGTCAAGTGAACGAAGATCAGACGTCGGATGAAGCGCCTCTTTTGGGGGTAAATTGCAAAAACCATCCCCCGCCTTTTTGTATTTACTTTTTAATTCTGTAAATATTTTCGCACGTTGTAAATAAAATGTAAATTTTGCAGAAAGGACCCTGAGTTTCTTGAAATTACATTTAGGTCCTTCCGCGCCTCACGTGCAGTCCCACGTGAGGCGCGTGAAATTTTGCAGTTAAACCCTGGCGGTTTTTGTATATTGAAGAATAGTTCTAAAAATTAAAATAAACGTTTATTTCTGTTGTATTTTTGCACTGATGCCCCTGGAGTTTATTTTATTTGCAAAAATACCCCTGCCAGGCAGTATTATTTTTTGTGTCTTTTATCCATTTCTTAAAAATACCTAGATGGCTTCTAAAAATCCACAAAAATTAGGATAGGTGCTACATGCCATGCTTGTTCACGCCATTATTTTAGCTTGCATTTTTTGCATTTTTTCCTAATTGTTAAAAATGAAAAAGAAGCCATTTTTGTACTGTCTAAATTAGAAAATACAAAAAAATTAGAAAATGTTTTTGAAAAATTCCAAAAAAATTATATATGGTATATTTATATATATAGAGTTCAGAAAATGAAAAATAAAACCTAGAATAATGAAAAAGAAAATTAAAAAAATCAGAAAGCTCCAAAATCCAACAATAAAAATAGAAAAATCCTTAAAAAACACCAAAAATATATTTTTCTCTTTTATAATTATCTATATATTATTACTAATATATTAAATTTAATTTGGGAATTTTTGGAGTTTATTTTGTATTTTTAAAACCCAAATTATATACGGCTATTTAATTAGTCCTATATGGTGGACATTTTTGAATTTAAAAATACATAAAAATTAGAAATATTTCAGGAAAAAAAATTAGAAAAATATTACAAAGCCAAAAAAAATTTATATCTATATATATATTTTAAGTATTTATAACTATATTCATATATACTATATTCCTCTCTCTTTCTTCTTATATATATATCTCTTTATATATATTTATATATCCATATATATACATATTTATATAACTAAAAATAGAATTGAAAAAAAACAAATAAAATATAAAAAAAATTATAAAAACAAAAATATAAAAAAATTACAAAACCCAAAACCCACAAAAACAATCATAGGACATGAACAATTGATTGAATAAGTGAATGATACATGACATACAACCATTCGCCTCCCAGTGTTCGACCTCTACCTGTACTTACACCTATACACATTTGCATGTAGAGTTATAATAAATTTTAACTCCACATTTTTAGATATTCATTGCATATATTATTGTGGGTTAATTGTTGATTGATTTGGGGATTTTGTCTGAGGTCAACTCAGCGACTGTCTCTCTGCCTTGTGGAAAGATACGATCTCGGCTGAATCCCCTTTCATCAAGAACTTCAGGTACCCTCCATTTCCCTTACATTTTCCTATTCATTCCAGTCACTTCATCTTGCATCGTCGTACCTCTGCCTGCTCCGACCAGTGAGTTGGGGCACTCACATCTGAACCTACCCGCTCCGATCAACTCTCCTCTTCGCCATCCATCTTCCCCGCAGCCTGATCACCCTTAGGCTCAACCATTAGGTCGAGATTATGGACCAGATCTCTTCCCTCATCATCGCCGGAGATCGATCCTCGTCCCACATTACTTCTTTTCATTTCTGCTCAAATAACCTCGACCAGAGCTTTGTCCCTAGTCAAGCTTTCCTCCATAGGTGTTTGGGCACACAGGGATCCCAGTTCTGTCCACCAGAGGGTTCGCCGGAGAGCTCCAGGTCCACCTTCATCGCCACGTACATGCTACCAGCAACTCCCCCATCGGACCTGTCCAGGCGACGCGGGGGACCTCCACGATTGTTCCTAACCCTCCCGGTCGATTATCGTAGCAGAGGATACCTTCCGAGGCTCTGGTGAAGTTTATCGGGACCCTGTTCTTCCAGTCGCCTTCAGCTCCGTCGGATCAGCCTTCATCTACTAGATCAGATCTAAGCAACCGACTGTCGCAGCCTTTGGGGCCGTTGGATCTGACGCCTGACACATTTGCACCCCACGTCCCCGACATTCTTTGGGGCGTCAAATCAGACACAGTAGAGGATCTGAGCCGCATGTCCACGCGTCTCCTGTGACTGCCATGTGTCCCCCCCCTCACACGCACCGCAAGCTCCCACTGAGGGTATATTGCGTTATTTTCCTTGCATGTTTCATGCTTTATTTTCTAGTTTGTTAAATAAAGTTGTAGTTTGAACTTTTTGCATACTAGCCCCTGATGTTTCCAGTATTTGCATTTTAGTCCTCCAAATATGAAAACAAGTGCATGCTCACGTGCCTTTGTGGTGCTTATGCATGTTTTATCTTACACGTTCTGATGGTTACTGTTTGAATGAATATATTTTCTATATTTGCATTTATACCCCTGTGTGTTGATTTAAGCATGTCGGCAAATTTCAAGGGCTTTTTGCTCTAGTATTCATGGACTTTTGGTATGTGTTATTGTTTAGTCTAGAATTTAGGATATATGCAGATAGGTCCCTACGACTTGTATGTCTTGTTTTTAGATCAAATAATTATGGAATCTACTCCAAAAATTCCTCAAAAATTACCATTAGCTTCTACTAATGTGTAATATTTTTGGTATTTTTTGTGACTCAATTTTATTTTATTTGTTATTTTCTAAAAATAAAAATTCCCTAAAAACAAGTATGTCTATTTTATAAATAAAAAAATATAACAATACCCTAAAAAAATTCTCTAAAAAAGTGTGTTTTTTAGTGTGTTTTCACTCAAATACCATTTTTGTTCCATTATCTTTTATAAAAACCCTAAAAATCTCAGAAGACTAAAAATCTTATAAAAATTCTTAAATATAAAAAAAATCTGATTTTAGTTTCTATAATTAGATCTTTTTATTTACTTTATCATAAAAATAACAACCAAGACTTTTGGGAAATTTTAGCATTTTAATTTTGCCTTTTGGTTAGGGCTGAACAGTTTGTTTCTATTTAGTGTTTGTTTTCTTGTTATAAGACCATATAAAAATCTGAAAATTGCCATAAAATCACCAAAAACACTTGAATATTTTAGAAACGTAAAAGTTTTTCTCTTTCTAATTTTTGAGCATTTTTAGTCATAATAAAAATTGTTGAAGTTTAGTTTTCTTTATATTTTTGTTTGTTTTCTTATTAGGAAATATAAAAAATTACAAGTTCAAAAGTACAAAAAAATTACCTTCCCTTTCTAGACTCTCAAGTACTTCGTAGAATTTGCTCGTGCCCCTTGTTTTATAATTTCATCCCTTGGTTATTTATTATGTGTTCTTATATTTTTTATTGATGAGTCCGATCGAGTGATTGAGGTCGCAACGACCTTTGATATCACTTAACCTTGGTCGCCCGGTCGCTCATTAGTACATTGGCCACTAGAGAGCACAAGGACATGGAACGAATCAGATGGAAGAGGAGGATACAATGTTGTTGGAATGGCCCGAATGGAAAACGTAATGATGGTGCAATACAGTTATATAACGTATAAAATGGGTTAATCCCATGTGAACGGGGGATTTGAAAATCATAACATGAAATCGGGAATGAAATATGAGAATTGAAATGGAAATTGGAGATTAATTAAAAATTAGACTACAACTACGGATCTGATGAAGATATAAAGGTATATTGGGAGCAAATCTAGGTCTCCCAACCCCATTATTGATGGTGTAAACTTGGTAGTTGTCCGGAGCAACTGTGGAGGATGAGCGTTGTCAGTTTGGGTTCGTAGCAGACTTGAAGAAAATGAATCCATGCGCAATTGTTGCCCACCAGTGGACTTCTACCTTCCCATATCTTATCTTCTCCTCTACTATCATCGGAGGCAATGCGTCCGACCAACACTCTCCACCATACTCCACTTTCCTCTTCTTCAAAAAGCAAAACTCGGAGCTCTTGCGGTAGCCATGTTCAAAGAATCTCCCAATATTAACCTCCACGCACCCTCAGAGAACCACCGCATGTAGCTCTTGTTCTTGACTCCTCACTTTGGGTGTTGCTGGCAATTGAAGGCCCTTTGACCATAAAGTGCCCATTAGTACTTAAATAGGAGAAATAAATATGCCTCCTATTTGTTAGGTTTAGGGTTTCAGCCCATGGCACCATCTCTGACAGCGGGGTCGAGTGAGAGGGAGTGGATGAGGCTGGAGTAGGAAGTGGTGGCAACGTAAGAGATGGTGGTGGAAGAGTAAGGTAATGAGGATAAGATTACACCTCTTGCATCACGAAAGCATTGGGATCAAATCATATCCCATCTAGGTCGACTAGTCATACTAGCCAATGGTGCAATAAAATTAAAAAAAAATCGATGAAACCATATGGCATGGGGACAATTACCATGTTATTTCATCAAATCACTTGAGTATAAGGTTTACCTCTTGATGTGTGACCACGATCTCAAGAACTCTAAAGGAAAAGGCCTGCTGCATCAAATATAATCCAACGAGAGAGCACTTGTAGGTGTGTAGATGAGATGCATGCTTCCCATAATCCAAGGTAATTATTCGAGCAAAAAATCTCCCAATTTTGTCTCATGAAATCCAACTTCTTCTTCAAGAGCATGAGTTGCTGAAGAAAATGAAGATCCACGAGCAATCAGTATGGTAGCTCGATGGTGGTGCAACGACGATCATGATCTCCAAAGATCTAAGGCAAGGGGATGACCACTAGGGTTTGGGGGAGAGAGTAGGTGTGGTGAGAGAGAGAGAGAGTTGTTATTGCAGCATCTGCATGAATAAAAGGACAAAGGTTAGCCTCTCTTTTATATCATAATCTATGATGGAGATGCGATCATAATTAATAATAAATGGTTGAGATTAAAAGATTATACTGGTGTTGCGGGTATAATAGAATTTAGAATCAATAAATCAATTATTAATTCATGCTTCAAAATGTAATCTATAATTAAATCTTTTTCTCATGAATAAAGTGGAAAGGATAGAGCCTTCTTCAAAAACTGAGCCAAGGAGATAGCCTCCTTCCTCATTTGGGGTAGATGCCCACCATGATAATTGCAAATAGTCCATGGATATTTATGAATCACACACATCCATCCTAAACTAATTATAAATCGCACTTATAGTTAATTGCTCAATGTGAATCCAATTCACATTAATATTTAAATTGTGAATCATATTCGTAACTAACTCTCTCAATGATAATGCAAATAATATACACATTATCAATAATTATAATGGGTATAATTATACATATTAATTTCATTTATTATAATTAAATATAATTTAATTATCTAAGACGTCTCTCTACATATATCTAAGTAATGTGAATCATAACCACATTATATATAATAAAGAAATACAATTTCATTAAAATTATTTCTCTTAATTTTCCCATGCTTAGTATTTATCTTTAATGGAATAATTCTTGGACTCCGTTAAGATATTGTGCCTTCTCCATGGCTACTTGGATATAAATATATGGAGACTATTTATCTCATATATAATGACTTGGATAGTGAGATCTAATCTCACATCCTTATCTAAAATAACTCTTCGAATATCCAATCTTCTCATTGCATCCGAATCACATTCAGATCAATGTCCAACATTTGGACCAAGATTGGATAACTAGTCTATTGAGTGGAGTCACTAAAATCCAAACATGTTTCATCACTTCCTGAAATTGGAAGTGTCCTGGTTATACAATCAATTATGATCACATCACTCTCGAGTATTACCAATACACATGCATCCTACATACTAGAAGACCTAGAATAAATGCAGTGTTCTGATCTTATTTGAACCCTCTTCTTCATGGTTTTATCATTAAGTTTCTCATTCGATCATGGGAGATGGCATCGATCGTATGCTTTCCAAAAGCGTATATCATACCTACAAATAATGCCATGCTTCTGAAGAAAGATGACCAACGATGATATTTGGTTGATTCGAATATCTCATTAATAAGCTCGTGTCTTCCGATTTTGTAGTGAATTGCATGATCCATTTGAGAGATCATATTACTCGTATGAACACCATCACACATGTGTATAGACCATGATTAGGTCGTCAACCTAATGGTCTTTCTAATGTACACATTTAAACATATAGTAATACATATGTCTTGGTCAGAGGATGTGTGCCTATATCGTGACATCATACGATGTAGGTCTTTGATATCTTAATATTGTTAAGTTAAATCTTAGACTTAATTCATCCAACACCTTTAAATCTCTATTCTTATGTAGAGAACCTACATCAAGACGTCAATCGAATATCATCCTTTGGAGTAATGATTGTCATCTCCTTCTCAGACTGGAGATCCGATATCAACAATCATTTGATGGTGCTAGTTGAGTCATCACTCTAACTCTTTGGATATCATCTCAACACCGGCCTTTATGATCCAACGTTTGGATCGATAGCTATATGATTATCAAGATGGTAATGGTACATAACCTTAATTATACTAAGGGACGTTATAAGGGCATGAATTCATTAATCTTCTATGAGGAGTGAAAATCAAAAACATTTATGATTATACATAATTACTATAACATTTATTTGAGAAATAGTTCACCCTTGGCTCACATATCCAACTATCTCCCGCTATCCCATAGAACCATTCATGTACAATCTTTAATTTCACACTCAATACATGTTGGTCAAAAACCATTTGAGATAAAGTTTTCGTAAGGAGATAACAACATTATCGTTGAACGCCACCTTAGTGATGATGATGTCACCATGATTTTGTATCTCTCGAATAATGTGGTATTTAATTTCTATGTGTTTGCTCATTTGATGCCATCTGGGTTCCTTCATCTGATCTATGGCTCTTGTGTTATCGTAGAGCAAGACATGGGAGTATCTGAGGAAACTACACCAAGCTCCAAAATGAACTTGTGTAACCACACTACCTCTTCAAAGCATCAGATGCAGTAATGTACTTAGATTCTATCATCAAATCAGTCATGGTATCTTGCTTCTTGCTTCTCTAGCTCACGACACCACCATTCAAAAAGAATATAAACCTCGAAGTTGACTTTAAATCATAATGTGATATCGAAAAGTCTGAATCTGTGTATACTATGACTTAGAGATTACTATCTCCATAGAACAAGATATAATCATGTCTCCTTAGATACTTGATGTTCTTCACTACATTCAAATGTTTTTTCTCCATAGTAGGATTGGTAATGACTTACATCTCCCACTGCATAGCAGATATCCGGCCTAGTATACATCATGTCATACATTAGGATTCCTACAAGTGCATAAGTGCATCTAGACATGTTATTTTCCTCAACACTTTAAGGATCCATCCCTTAAGATAGGTATATACCGTGGTCTTAAGGAAAGGAAGACTTTCATGGAGTTTTTCATATGGAATTGTTCAATGATCTTCTTAATCTCTCATCTTGAGACAATCCCAAAATCCACTTTTCTCTATTTCTAAACAATTTCAGACCGAAGATATGCGAGGATTCTCCAATACCTTTCATCTCAAAGGTATGATATAGCAAGACCTTAACACTTGATATCATCCATGTATCAATCCCAATATTAAGAATGCCACATACTTAAAACACACCGAACAATATTGCGCTCCCACTAATTCTTCTTTTACACACATGTTTCATCGGGATGAACTAAATCATAACTCTTTATGGTTTCATCGAATCTGATGTTCCGCTTATGAGAAACTTGTTTGAGCTTATAGATAGATTTCTTTAACTTGCAAACTTTTCCTTAACTATGAAGTTGTAGGACTGCTCTGTATAGATATCCTCCTACTTGGCATCCATTAAGGAATGTGGTCTTGACATCCATGTGCTAGATATTGCAGTCAAATTGTGCAGTTATAGCTAGTGGTGCTCTGTTGGATTTAAGCATGGCCACAGAGGAGAGTGTCTCATCATAGTTGATTCCTTCTCTCTATGTGCAGACCTTGGCTATGAGTCATGTCTTGAGGGTCTCTACCTTCCCATCAAATCCCCTTTTTCTCTTAAAGATCCATTTACAACTAATAGATTTTACCCCCTTAGGTGGATCTTCTAGGGTCCTTACAATTGTTCTTGTTCATAGAGTGTATTCTAGACTTCATTGCAAACATCCTTTTATCCATATTATGATTTGCGAGTACTTCATCAAAAGAAATAGAATCGTTGTTAGACTCTTCTGACACACGGAGTTAATAACTTCCAGGTTGTCTAACCACCCTCGAACTCTTATGAAGGGGGGTTTCATCTTCAACTATTTCTTCAGTTTTCGATTTAGGAATGTCAATATCCTTAAAGGATTATGTGAGTTCATTTACTTCATTCTTTTCTTGAGTTTTAAGGATGCAATACTATAAGAATTTCACATCTTGGAGACAAATACCTTTTGAGTCTTAGGGTCATAAAGTTGATATTCAATACCATCCTTTACATATCTAATGAAGTAGTGCTCTCTAGTGAAAGATTACGATTTACATGCATCCATGTTCTTTGCACAGACTAAGCAACCCCAAATCATCAAGTGTAAAACATTGGACTTGCTCCAAACAAATCTCGTGGAAGGCTAGGGTACACATGTTATGGGAATCTTATTAAGGATATATATTGAAGTCTCTGCTGCATATCTCTAGAAAAAATGAGGTAAATGTGCTTTTTTCATCATTGATCTGATTATATCTGTGATGTTACTATCACATCTTTCAACAACACCGTTTAGTTGGGGGGTTCCACGAGGAGTGATACAATTTCTCTCGCTTTATGGTATTCCTTGAATTCCTTTAAGAGGTACTTGACACATCGGTTAGATTGAATCTTTTTAATCTTCCTACCGATTTTGTTCTCAACCAAAATCATGAATTCTTTAAACTTTTCATAGATTTAAGATTGATGACATAATAGGAAGATAAACCCATATTGTGATTGGTCATCAAAATATTCAAATAGTATTGATATCCATTTCGAGTTGTAGCATCAAAGGAACCACATACATCGATATATATTAGGTCAAGTATACCCATGCATCATGTGCCATTATTTTTAGAGTGGTGTTCTGGTTATTTTACCTCTAATACAACGTTCACAATTAGAAAAACTTTGGACCTAAAGAAAACTGATGGTACATCTTTTATCAATCTATTGATTCTATCAACAGATAAATGACCAAGCCTTTAATGCAAAAATATTAAATAGTTGTGGTACTCTCTTGATCTCTTGGGGTTTTTATAAGTGTAGTAACATACATGATAGACTCAACAATTTACAATTCAAAAAGTCCATCGTGAGTTAGAAAACCATCTGCAATATGACTTACGATAAGTTTTTCTTAGAAGAGTAACGGATATCCATTTCTAACTATGTTAGATATAGATAATAAGTTCGTTCTAACATCTGGAAGATAAAGACATTCTCTAAGTACTAAGACTCTCCCACTAGATAACGATAGCATGCACATGCCAGCGGTGACTACTACAACAATTACATCAAATACCATCTGGATGACTATCTCCCTTTCCTTAAGCTTTCTCGTTTCCTGAAATAGGTGCAACACAATTGTATACATGAACATAAGCACTAGAATCTATGACCAAACTACCTTCTCGTCCTACGAGAAAATTAGTTGTAATAATGAAAGTAGAATTTACACGTGATGGAGCCATACCTTTACCCTTTTCAACAATTTTCATGTAATATGGACAATTACATTTCAAGTGCCCCAGTTTGTTAAAGCGATGACATGCATCGGCTTTTTTATTCCATGAGTTTGGAATCATGAGATGAAGAGCCAATTGCTCGAATCTTATTATTATTATTCTGTGTAAGACCCTTTTAGACATGATGATAAGATATTTATTGTGCAAGTCTAGAAATTATCTACGCGGAGTGCGAAGACAAAGTGTCGTTGAGCCGATCCACAAGAAAAATGCCATAATCAATCAACAAGTACCCACATCATATAATGAATCAATGAATAACAAAAATGTGGAGCACATCTTATCATACTCTGCAACAACGACATATAGCATGTAAGTATGTAGAGGTCGAACCACGGAGAGAAAACAATGGTCGCCTAATAATTATTGCTAATTAAAAAGAATTATGTACACTGATCTCTTTTCATCTATGTAGGTTTTTTATTTTTATATTTGAAATTGATTTTCGATTTTTTTTATAATTTTTTTATTGTTTGACTTTTAATTTCTTTTTACTTTTAACATTTTATAGTATTTATATAGGTGTATATCTATTATGGTATATGCATACATATGATAATGTATGCATGAAATAAAGTATATAATATATATAGATAATTAATGTTCAAAAATCAGAGAAATATTCTAGGTTACAATCCTTTTTATATTTTTAAAGGTTTTTTTGGAAAGAAATATTTAAAATGCATTTACAATATTTAATAATGTATTGAATATATTTAGGACTATAATACACTATAAGGTATTAAGATGATAAATATAACTAAGAAGAACCAAAATTTGCAGAATCAAATTTTTTTGTATTTTTCATATTTTTTACTATTTTTGTGATTTTTTTGAAATTTGTACTAATTTTTATCTATTTCTAAGGTTCAAAATATCCTAAAACAGGGATAAATAAAATCAGCCGAATGTTTTAAGGCACTAAAAATATAAAATAAGTCCAAAATTACTTAAAACTAACTTTCATATGTAATATTCCATATAAAGAAAATTCAGGAACATAAACACACATTTTTGTATTTTTTAAAAGATTTTTTATATTTTTGTAGGATTTTTTTACCTTTTTTATTTTTTTATCATTTTATTTTTCTTTTTTTATGGATTTTTGGCCTTGAGTTGTAAACTACTGTAATAAACAACATCAATTTTTTTATGATTTTTAAAAATGGTTTTGTATTTTTTTCATATTTTAAAAGCTAGATAGGAACAAAAAGGGATCCATTTGATTTTTAATAAATAGGTAATTTGCATAAAATGCAACAATAAAAATATGTTTTGAAAGAGAAAGTACACAGGTACACTATCCTATTTTTTCATAATTTTTGGAGCATGGATGAGATTTTTAATAAATAAGCGACAAGCACCAAAATGTATGAACTGGCAAGGACCTATTTGCAAATATCAAGAAGTTTTTATGCTTTCTAGAAGCCTAAAATAAAAATCCAGGCTATTATGCAATTTGTACACGTATATTTAATTCAAAAACACCTGGTAGGGGTATATTAGCAATATTCAAAACTTTCAAGGTCCACTGTGCAATTTAACCACAAATGTAACACATAATATACAAATTTCAAGACTGAATATAAATACGAAAATTTGTAAGGGTATGCTTGCAAATTACCCACCTTGATTTCGGGGGGTGGGGGGCTGATGAACATGGATTCCATGAGGGTCGCACGATCTCACAAGACGAGACCGTAGTGGATGCATTGACTGCTCAAGAAACTAAAGTCAATCAACCGTTAACCCACAATATAAATTAATCAATGATGTGAGTTAAAATTTATTATAATCTACAACACAAAATGTATAGCAGATAAGCAGGTAGAGGTCGAACAATAGAGAGCAGGCTAGGTAGCCTACGATTATTTGTAATCAACGTATATTATGTACGTGTGTGTCTTTATTCATTTTTGGGTTTTTGTTATATACATATATATCTTATGAAATTAATAATGGAATATATAGTTTTATATAATAATAAAATCTATATATATATTAGAATAATACATACATATATATACACACACGCACACACACACACATAGGTAAGGATATAAATATAAGTACTACAAATATTTATTTGCATATATATATATATATACACACACACTCACTTTTTGTAATATATATATGAGTATTAATACATTTTAATTTTTTTTAATATTTTCCTATTTTCTAATTTTCTCTTGTTTTATCATTAATTATATAATATAGGGGTATATAGGCTATATATAAAAAATAGGGTTATATAATCATAGATACTAATAAAAATAAACAAAATATATGGAACTGATTTTTTTGGATTTTTGTAAATGTTCTAATGTTTTGTCATTTTTCTTAATTTTGCATATTTCTATATATTTTTAAAATTAAAAATATATCAAAATTCATGTATTAGATAAATAAACAAAATTGAATTGAAAATTAAAAATAGCAAATAAAATCCAAAATTCTTCAAATCATGTTAAATAGATGAATATTAATATAGAGAAAATTCTGGAGCAAAAATAAATATTTTTAGGGTTTTGGGAATTTTATATTTTTATTGGACTTTGAATCTTTTTAATTTGTTGGGTTTTTCTTTTTATATTTTTAGGGATTTTTGGTTTGTAGTTATATAATATAGTAATAAGCCATATATATATAGATTTTTCAAAATATTTTTCTAATTTTTTGGTATTTTTTAAGTTAAACAGGGATAAAATGTGCTCTTTTTGATTATTTATGAATAGTTAAAAAGCTAAAAATGCCTAAATAAAACTAGGGCATGAAAGTACATGCTAGTAGGTATCTAACCCTGTTTTTCCATAATTGTTGAGCACAAGTGATGTTTTTAATAAATGAAATTCAAGCACAAAAAATACATGAATTGGGAAGGGCATATTTGCAAATAAAATTAAAGGCAACATTTATGTGTACTTCCACCAGAAATATACGATGTATATTTAAATTTAAGGGACTAAAAAATATATACATGAACCCACTTGGGTATATATTCAATTTGCCCAACTCGTGTGGGAAGTCACAGGAGTTGAGTTGGACAGGACCAACAATCAGTATGAAATAAGTACAAGGTCCTTTATGCAAAATATCCAAATTATTTACACTACATGTTTTATTTACATAAGTAATAAATAAATATAAAAATTATGGGGGGAGATATGCAATTTAACCCCCTAAAGGCATGCCATCGTATGGCTAATATCCTCCACTTGTCCACGGGTCAACTCCTATGCAACCAATGATGTTCAGCCGTTGACGCTCAAGATATACCTCAGGATGAGATCGAGCGTCCAGGGCTTCCAAGATCCAACAATGGGTGATTGATCTGGGGATCCTCCCCAAATCAGTCGGTAGATGTTGTTCGCGGAGAACATTGAAGAACCATGCCTCTCATGACCTTCGATCTATGGTTCCTCCTCCATCCGGTGGTCTTTGGTCATGGTTCTCGGCTCTACATGATCGAGGAGGTCTTCTGCAAAGGCTGTTGCACAAAAAATAGTCTGGGACCCAGTATTGGGGTCCTGGAGCTAGGTCGAAGTCGGAGCACCTGGGGATCCTTATCCAAGTGAGATTATGTCCCTGAAGTGGTCCTTTGGTCTTGGCACCTTCACGAAGATCCAATGGCTCGAGGCAAGGGTGCTCGGCCTATAATGAAGCTACAATGCACAATGGATGAGGTGGATGGCGAATCTTCGATGTAAGGTAGAGGATGAGCTTCAATTCACTTATTGGAGCGTGATCAGGTTGGTCCAGATGATGAATAAGATGAAGAATACGATGGGAAAGAGGATGTAATAAATGTGGTTGTCGGATTAGCAGTTACGAGTGGTGGAACAGTGGCCGGAGCTATAGAGCTCCGGAGAGCTATTTACCCTAAGTTACACTAAATCACGAACTTAAAAGCAAAATTAAATGCGGAGAATGAAAGACAAGAAATAAATCTACCTAGGAAACATAAAAGCGCAGCTCTTATACCGACGATGAATCTAGGAGCAAGGTGGTCGGAGAACCTTCATGGATCGTCTCTCCTCCTCACTCCAACGCTCTCTAGGCAAGGGGAAGGTCTCAGCTGTCACCTGGCCTCCGACGCCCACACAAGGATGGAATCTGGGGCTCCAAGAGGGATCAAGTGGCGAAGGAAGAGCATAGGTTTTTATTTATAGACAAAGTAGCAATCCTTATTGACTAAAGGTTTGGGAGAATTTGGGTTTTTTACAAGGGATCCATGGATTAGGAAAAGATCAATGATGATTGAGGTAGACTGTGGCATGGAGAAACGATGAAAAGTCTCGATGGATCGAGCGGAAAATGGCAAAAAAGTAGGGAAAAGACATGACTGATGAGTCAGAGGCGTCGTTGGATGAGTTGACTGAGGTCAACAAACGGGGCACCAAGATTGGTCCACGCAAGACACTAGAGGACAAAACAACCCAAATTATTCGAAATTAATTAATTAATAATAGTAAATGATTTAAAAAAAATTTGTATGTAAAACAAAAATGTTTGTTATTTTGTGTATTATTCTAATATGTTTTTTTTTATTTTTTTTGTTTATTTATTACGAGGTAATTTCTAAGGTCTCGTTTATAGGTATATTCATCTATATTTGGGTGTTTTATTTCTATTTGTGTTTTTTATTTTATTATTTTATTAACTTATTTTTAAAATTTATAGCTTATTTTTATGCACACAAATATATTTTTATTGTATTTTTTTGATTTATTATGTACATTCAAATAAATAAAGGTATTAAATGTATATGAATAAGTATAGATATTTATCTTTGTGTTTATGTACGCTATTTTTTTTGTTTTATTTGTGTTTATTATATTCTAAATATGTACATATACTATAAATTATATTTACATAATTATAAAAATACAAAATTATAAAAATAATAAAGAATAAATAAAATGTATATTTTATTCAGGTATATGGTACATTGTTATTCCAAAACCTAACTTTTACACCTTAACTCCAAAAAAATGAAACTACTTTTACACAATTAAATAGCTTATTAAAAGTTATATACAACAAAAGGTGATTTTGATACATTTTGAGTTTTTATTTATGAGATACGGGTCTAGGTTATTTGGGTTTTGTCCTTTTGTTTCGAGCATAAAATGTACATTGTATATTGTTTTTATGTATATTCAATTTTGTATTTTATTTTTATCTACAATTTTCATGTACAAAGTTTATTAATTTGAGGTATAAAGAATAGAAAATAAAATAGGTCCCAAAAGAGACTTATATATGAATTAAAGAAAGGATTTTTAATGGATTTATTGGTCCTTATCTACCCCTACTTTATTCGTTGTCAACCTTGTCATAAAGATGCCTAGGTCTCGGGTTGTCGGGTCATAAAATACCTTTAGAATTTTATTTTTTTTCTTTTCTTTCTTTTATTCTATAATTTTGGCATTAAAACAATAATATATATAATAAATGGAATAAATAATGAATGTTAATTTGTACAAAATAATGCTATATATGTGCATTAACTAGCGTTTCTAAGGCCAAAATGATATAGTAAAGGTGACGAAATGGAGATTCATCACCCCCTATACTTTTTAGTGCCTAACAAACACTTATGTAATGGGTGCAAAAATAAAAATAAAGAAAAGAAAAGGAAATAACTTGGAATAATTATCGACTTTTAAATTAGTCCCTAATAAAATCAAAGTTTAGAGCTTAGAGAAGGTCTTTGGATTAATGGTGTGATCAGAACCACATTGAAGTCGGGAAGTGTGACATAAAGGCCCTTAAATTCCATACTCCTACCATCTAGTCTAACTAACAGCTAGGTCAGAACCATCCTCCCAGTCGCATACTGTTGCTACCTTGAAATGATAGAACCATGTTTATTGATTTTTTCAACTCTTCCTAGACAAAACTATTGAACCATTAAGGGGTCTGCTATTCTAGTAACTTGTCCTCTTGGAGACAGATATTCCCTTCTAAGATCAGGTGCTCCTGATATTTACAACCAAATGAGGGAATAAGTTAGAAGAATGGGAAGAGACATGGGAATGGACCAGTGTAGTCTCCAATCCCTTGTAAAGTCGGTCAATGTAATCGATTCTTCACAAAGAAACATGATTTTTCTGAAGCTCAAATTTTTATGGAACTTATGATGTAGGCTTCTTTGGATATTTTATTTGATTCATTACAACTTATGCCTTCTTATTTGTGCCTCGTTGGATATAGCTTCCTTTGTTCCACCCACCGTTTTGTTGTCATGGAAAAGTTGTGATGGTAGACCTTTCCTCATACGAAGAATTATCTTAATTCGTTCTAGTCTTTAGATATCATTGTTACAAAAATAAGTGTGTTAGAGTACCGGTGTCGGCAATCCCCAAGAATGGTTCCTGAGCCACCCTTGACAAAGCAGCCTTGCATCGCCCCGACATACTCCAAGATTTTTCAACAGTTCATCTGAGATGAGCTAAGTACTAGGTGCAGGTTTCCAGTCAAGTCACTACCTCAAGAGTCATACTGATGATATGAAGGGTTCTATTTAAGCACATTGAATGGACTCGTGAACGTAGTCTTGTGGAACCTAAGGAATTAAATCAAGGTGACATGAAACATCTCCGCTTCTAGTCCTCAATGGGTCCCTCTAAAATTAGGTGTATAGGTTTTTCAAATATGTTTGCAACCATTTTCAACACCATTTGCAAATAGGTTTTCAAAATAATTTTTATTTCATAAAAGAAAAGAATTTTTTTCAATCCAAACATTTTACAAGGGCTGAAAACATTTTACAAAATATTTTTCAAATAATTTTCAAAGGATTTTTCAAATAAATTTTCAAACTATTTTTCAAACATTTTGCAAGACATTTTTACCTGATTTACTAATTAATATATAAAAAAGAATTCGCTGAATAATATGCATCTTTCTATTAATTACTTTAATGAATTGTATATGTATATATAGTATTTTAGCCATATTTATTTGAAAATACAAAGTACAAGTTATGGCTAAAGTATATACAGAGTATATACGACCCCTCTATACTTAGCTTGAGCTATGTCCTCATAGGTCGAAAAGAAAAGAAAAGAGAGAACGGGTACTAAGTATAGAATAGCCTATACTACAATTACTAAATAATAATGAAGGAAATAAAGAGAATTTGAATGACCCCCTATTCTTAAAATTAAATAATCCTAAGTATAACAGACTCTATCTACATGCAAAGGGGGGTCGAGGGTGGGAATGAACAACTTAATGATTCGTCCTGTCTCCCCCTATCCTTAGGATAGGATATCCTGAAGTATAGACAGGAATATCAACAAGAGAGGAGACATATGGTGAGATAAAAAATAAACAAGTTACATCAATCATCCCCCCTATATTTAGAATGAAGCATGTACTAAGTACATAAGAAATGAATGAGGAAAACAAAGCTGAAGATAGGAAATACAACAGAAAAAGAAGAAAAGAAGAAAATAAAAAAATAAGAAAACTAAAGGATAGTTTTTTAGTAAAATTATCTGAATCTTTCGATGTTGTTCGTGTTGTGGATGTTTATTCCTTGCATATTACTTGAACTGTGTTGACAATGACCAAGAAAGTATCAAACTCGAGCTAAGGTTTCAGTAACTAACCGTTGACGATAGATGGTTGTGCATCAGGCGACAATTCTGATATTTCAATGCTTTCGTTGTCACACACTTCTTGTACTCTGAATGGCCCTGTCTATTTACTCTTTAATTTTTTCAGCAATATCATAAACTTTGCGTCAAATAGCCACACTTTCTATCGAGTTTATTCGGTCTTTCGTCTGATGTGACGGTCATGCCAACGTTTATCCTTCTTCTTGTATATCAATATGGTATCATTAGCATAGTCCCGGATTTCCAAGAGCCTGTTCAGATCCTCTTTCCTTTTCTGACCACCTTTGTGTGAGTCCAAGTTGCAGAGATTGAATGCCCACAATGATTTATGAATCAACTCCACGAGTAGATGGAATGGTCTTCTATATACAAGAAGGTAGGGCGACATGCCCAAGGGAGACTTGTAAGCAGTTCTGTACACAAAAAGAATGGAGTCCAAGAGTTGGGACCAATTCTTTCTGTATGGCTTCACAAGTATCTACAAGATCATCCTGATTTCCCTGTTTGATAATTCAACCATGCCATTGGTTTGGGAATGATAAGAAGATGCAACTCAGTGCTCGACGTTGTACTCATTCATTAATTTCCTGACTTCTCTGTTAATGAAGTGACTACCCTTGTCAAATATAGGTATCTTCAGAATCTTGAACCGCGATATGATGTTCTCTCTCAAGAAGCGACAAACTGTACGGTTGTATGCGGCTCGGGCAGAGATTGCTTCAATTCAACGACTCACATAGTCAACGGCAAGAAGGATGTGCTCGTATCCCTGACTGTTGGGAAGGATCCCATGAAATATATGCTCCAAGAATCGAATACATCCAAGATCTGAATGAACTTTAGGGGCATTGACTATAAGGGTACCTCTCAATCTCTGACAGTTAGTGTAACACTTGACGTATGCTGCAACATCCTTAAATAGTGTACGCCACCAGAGGTCGCACTGCAATACTTTTGATGTCATTCTATCTCACGAATGGTGTCCACCAGATTTGAGCGAGTGACAATGCTCTAAGACACTGTGATGCTCCTCCTAAGGGATACACCTGCGCCAAATGCAATCCGCTCCTTCCATAAATAAGAGAGGATCTTCCCATGGTAGAAATGGATAGGGGACAATACCTTTTCCTACTTGCTCTTCGTACAACCTTGTGGAACTACACCGGAAATGAGGTAGTTCACAATATCGTCATACTAAGGGAGTGAATCCACAGCCAGAATTAACTCATCAGGAAAGGTATCTGTGATGGGTGCACTACTCAGTGGAGGCTCTTACTGCTCAATTCTGGAGAGGTTATCTGCTACCACGTTATGAACCCCGGGTTTTCTTTGATCTCCAAATCAAATTCCTGGGAAAGAAGGATCCATCTGATCAGTCTATGCTTGGCATTCTTCTTCTGCTGTAAGTATCGGATAATAGAGTGGTCAGTGTAGATGGTGAATTTAGATCCAAGAAATAGGCTAGGTTTTATGCCTTAGCACATCGTGGAAGCTTGCAGATCACATCAAATATTATCAAGGGCAACTAGTCATACTAGTTGCAACGAGCAACGGAATTTTAAAAAATTTAATAGATAAAGACACATGATATTAGAACACTTCTCAAATTTTCTCATAACGATCACAAATGAGTGAAAGTATTACCTCTTGAAGGTTGATTTAAATCTCCCGTCTCTAAGCGAATAGAACTCATGTCTCAAGTCTGATCCGACGAAGGATGAACTTGTGGGCACGTGTATGAGACGCGTGCTTCCAACAATTCGAGTTGATGATTGGAGTATAGAGTCTCCTGATTTCATCTCATGAAGTTGGTATCCTTCCTCACGATCAAGATGCACCGAAGAAGGTGGACATCCACGAGCAGCCGATCTGCAAGCACATTAGCGATGCGACGACTACTATACTATCTAGGTCAATATGGTGGATGACCACAATATTGGGAGAGAGAGAGATACCTTAGATGTGATTGAGAATGGAGACAAAAAGATTGGTTGACCTTTGCAATTATTGCAAAGAAAGAGTTAGGTCTAGCCTTTATTGTATAACATATTGGATTTCCATGGATCTCAATTCATGCGTGGACATAATCAACGGTGTTGATTATTTTGTGCTTTCAATCAATGGCCATGATTTTATTGAATAAATTCTCAACAACAATTACTCGTTTAAAAATAAATTAAATATTTTGTATATTCAATTATATAATTTAATTTGAATTAAATCAGTCAACATGTGGAATAAATAGAAGGAGAGCAAGCCTCATTCTTTTCATAGAGTGGACGACCACATTGAAATATGGCTCAATGTGGTTGTCCACCCTCTATGTATGAAGATGGCTCTCATATTCAAATTTTGTGAGATCTCATATCTTAACAAAATGTTCCATATGTGCAAAAACCATTGTTGCATGATTATGTAACAAAATAATTCCAAAATATTTTTTGATAATTTCAAACATATCACTAAGAATTATTAATCGTGTTAATACATCTAATATAAAATGTAAATTACATCTAAAATTAATTGTTCAATGTGAATCCAATTAAAATCAATATTTAATTCATAAATACTATTTACAATTAAATCTCTCCAACATAATATAAATCACATTTATAATATTTATGATTATAATGGATAGTGTTATCAACATTAATCAAATCTTCAAAAACTATATCATATTTATTATCTTAGATGTCTATTATCATATGTCCAAATAATATGAAACATATTCACATTATCTATGATAATTAAATCATTTTTAATTATCAATTTCCCAATACACAAATACATTATGAAAAATAGAATTATTCTCTACCTCTACCAAGAATAATGTGCTTTTTCCGCTGATACTTGGAGATAAGGACATGGTGATTGTGCATTTTCTGTATAATGACTTGGATTGAGATCATATCTAAAATCCATATCTCAAGGACATCTAAAAGACGTTTTATTAAAATACATTGCAAATATAATATTTTCAATGCATCAGAATCACATTCATATCAATGTCCAACATTTGGATGGATTGGATTTCTAATCTACTAAGAGGTGTCACTAAAATCCAAACATGTTTCGTCACACAATTAAAATGGATGTGTCATGGTTATACAATCGTTTATGATTACACCACCCTCAAGTATTCATAATACTTGTACATTCTGCATAATATAAGGCCTAGAATAAACCCAAAGTTTTAGATCATATTTAGACTATCTTCTTTATGGTTTTATAATTAAGTTTCCCATTTGACCATTGGGAGTTGGTATCGATCATATGATTTCCAAAAGCATATATCACACCCACAAATTCTTGTCATGCTTCTAAAGCAAGACAACCATGCATGGACTTTAATCGGTCCCAATACCTGATGGGTGAGCTCATTTATCCAATTCAATAGTGAACATGTGTGATCCCTTTGAGAGATCGTATTACTCATATGCCCTGTATTCACACCAGCTTATCGATGTATAGACCCCTAATTAGGTCATCAACTAATGGTTTGCCTAATGTACAAACATAGACATATAATAATACATTTGTCTCCGATTAGAGGATGTGTACCTATATAATGACAACATACGACATAGGTCTTGGTTATCTCGATCTTGTTAAGTCAACTCTTTGACCTAACTTATCTGACCCCTCTGAATCACTATTCCTATGCAGAGGACTTGAATCAAGAGGTCAGTCAGATATCAACCTCCTAGAGAGGGATTGACATCTCCTTCCAAGGCTGAAATCCGTTCCTAATAATCATTTGACGGTGCTTGATGATTCTTCAATTTAACTCTTTAGATATCATCCAAGCAACAACCTCGATGATTCAACCATTGAATAAACATTTGTATGATTATTAAGATGTCCATGTGATGAATCCCCATTTCATCACCTTTATTCCTTCATTTTGTCCTTTAAACCATATCTAAATGCATGTAAATAATATTATTTTGTATAAATTGACATTCATTATTTACTATATAAATATTATATAAAATACATTATTTAAAGCCTAAATGAATAGAGAAAAGAAAATGAAAAGAAATAAAATAACAAAGGTATTTTATGATCCTAAACCCCAACACCTAGGCATCATGATGATTGGGTCAACAAGGAATAAAGTAGGGGAGATAATGGTCAAACACACAATAAAAACCATAATTATTTATTCTTCAATAATGTTTTTTTGGGACCTATTTTATTCTTTTTTATTTATGCATAAAATAAATAAACATTGTACATGAAAGTTGTAGATAAAAATACATAGAAAAATAAGAAATTGATTTCACACAAAATAATACACTACAATCTACACTCAAAATAAAAAAAGTCAAAACCAAACTTCCCAAACCCATATCTTCTCATATGAACTCAGAATGCACAAAATCACCTTTAATTGTATATACCTTTTTATTATCTATTTAATGAAGGTGATTTCATTTAATTTGGATTTAAGATGCAAAAGTTAGGTTTGGGCTCTTGTTTTACTATATACTTGAATAAAATAATCATCTCATTTATTCTTTATATTTTCATAATGTTATATTTTTATAATTTTGCAAATATTCTTTATAATGCATGTACATAATTAGAATAAAATAAAACCATAAAATACAATAAAATAAAATACAAAAATACAAAGATGAATTACCTATATGTATACCTATATAATAAATAGCCATATTTATTTAAGTGTACATATTATATCAGAAAAACATAATAAAAATATATTTTGTGTATTTAAATAAGTTATAAATATATAAATTATGTATGCAAAATAATAAGATCCAAACTATAAATTAAAAATAAAATACACAATATAGGTAAATATATCGATTAATATACTTGTAAAAGATAACCTATAATAAATTAACTCATAAAAATAAATAAAAATCATAATAACATAATACATAAATTTTTATAAATATTTGTATGTTCTAACCAAAGATAAATAAAATCATTTATTATTGTATTTTGAATTGTTTCTAATTTTAGTTGTTGGTTTGTCTTTATGCGAATGGTGTGGCCCTATCAGAGCTCGTCTTCCGTTGACTTGGGTCAACACCTCTGACCCCAAGTCTAGGCTTGTCAGACATTTTTGACCTCCTCTTCCTCGATTTTTACCGCTCAATTCCTTCGCTTGTTTTAGACGATTCCTTCTTCGACTTTTCACCTCAATTCTCCATCTTTCACACAAGCCTCATACATCTATCCGAGGGCCTTTATATCGAGTTGTTCATTCTATCTTCCCCTCCCGTTCTTCTCCTATAAAAAAACCACTCTGCTCCCTTCCTCTCATTTTAGTTCCCTTTTTCTCTGCTAATTCCCTTCAACTTGTGCCCTATGGCTCGAGCTTAGTGATAGTGAGCTCTCCCGACCTTTTTGTAGTGTGGAGAGCGGTGTAGAGGTGCTTCTCTGCTAAGGTTCCATCTCGTTGTAGTTGGTCGCTTGAGGTTACTTTTCCTTTGGTATTAAGTCTTAAAGAGCCCATTGAGTGTTGATTTCTTCAAGAATGACCCCCAGGTCCTTCACCGAAACCATCGACTTTTAGGGTTCGATCTGTGAGCTCTATACCCTGTCGAAGCCTTGGGTATAGGCGGGGAGTCTATAGGAACGTGAAGACCCCATCGATTCTTCTCCAGGAGGTCGAAGGAGTGAGTTGTGTAGGATTCAAACATGCCAAGTTCAAGTTTATCTGTTATTCTTCCAGCATTCTCAAGAGCCGTCTGATCAAGCGGCAAATGCCAGATTGTCCAGCTATCGATAGATTTTGAGAAGCAACCACCATCGGATCTCATCCAGGATCTGATCTCAGTCGTAGCTGACGAACCATCATCAGCACATCTAGACCGTCCACGTGCATAAGTGATGCGCCTTCGACCACACGATACATGCCTTTAGGGGGTAAATTTCACACATACCCCTGATTTTTGTTGCATTTTCATTTAGTCCTATAATATTAAATCATGCTTTATATTTTAAGAAAAATTGCAAGTGACCCTTGAGCTTTTGTGATATTGTAATTGGGTCCAATCCAGCTCAACTCACGTGTCGTCCCCATGAGCAGTGCATTTCGCACTTTTACCCAACATGTTTTTGTAATTAGCGTTTAATATTTAAACTTTGAATATTAGTTGTAAACTTTTGGATAATTTGTATTATAACCCTAACTTTTATTGCAATTGCAAATATACCCACGCTTGTTTAAGTAATTTTTGTGTTTTTTATATTTTCTAAAATATCATCCATTCTCTAAAATAAAAAATATGGTTTTTTTGCCTCTTTGCATGATCTTTTACGTTTTAGTTTTGCATTTTAGATTTTTTCCTATTTATTAAAAAATCAAAAGAGCGCATTTTCTTTTCTCTTTGCTTTAAAACTCCAAATAATATAAAACATGCATAAAATTTCCAACAAAATAGTAGTTTTTTATTATTGTATTTTGTATCTCCAGACCAAAAATCCCTAAAAATAGAAAAAGAAAATCACTAATATTAATAAATATCCAAAATATTTCTAAAAATTATATAATATATTTTAAAATTCAAAAATATTTATTTATAATTGTGAATATTATTATATTATTACCCATTAAAAATAGTTTTGGAAATTTGACTCTATTAAGTATTTTAAACACTAAAACAATTCAGCATATCTTATTAGTCCATATTTTGACTATTTTTGAATTTTTAAAATACCTATAAATTAGAAAAGTTTCAAAAAAATAACAAAATATTAAAAAATATGAAAAGTATAAAAACACTATATGCTTCATCTTTTGTTATCTTTAGTTGTTTTTATAAATATATTAATTTGATATTCTATATATAGTTATATATAAGACTTTATTACTATATATTAAAACGATAAGGAATTAAAAATCAGATGATTATAAAAAGAAAAAATATATAAAATTAAAAATCTAAAAAATATATAAGTATAAAATCGATAAAAAAATAATTATTTTATTTATTTGAAACCCACACATTTATTCATTGATTCTTTGAGTAATACTTGTACAAAATACACCTATATTATTTGTTATTCATTTAAAAATAATATATCTGCTACACTGACTTGTCTCCATGTGTTCGACATTCTATATACATGCACCTATACACACATTTGTAGAGTTAAATAAAATAAATTTTAACTCCACACACATTGCATTTCTTTTATCATTGATGTGGGTTAATTGTTGTTTGAATCGCCTTTAGTGAGTGGTTGCCACAACGACTGTATTTTCACCTTGTGAGGATACATTAGACCCTCGCCAAAAGTGCTTCAACGGCATGGTACATAATCTTAATTGTACTATGGGACCTTATAAATGCATTCGTTCATTTAATATCAGATAATGAGTGAATAAATCAATAAGCTCTATCGATATATCAAAGATTACAATAACATTTATTATAGGAATGTTGGTCGAAAAACTTTTGAGGTTGGTAAGGGGATCTGCAACATTATCGGTAGAACCTACCCTGGTAATGATGATGTCACCACGCTTTTGAATA